>PVLC010016465.1:0-35398 GCA_004027655.1 Graphiurus murinus | reverse complement strand
CTTACGAGGTGGTATCATTACCTTTCTAAAGAGGAGATAACCAGGGCTCAAAATCTCAGGCCTAGTAACTGAGGCAAGAGTAGTAGCATCAGAGCCCCGTCTGTTTGAATCTAGAAACTTCCTTCCAGGTGTACATACATTTGTGGAGGCACCGCCAGTTTCCATCCACCAGTTCAATTTTTATGCTGCCCCTGCAAGGCAGATAGAACAAACTTGGTAAATGAAAAAGCTGAGGGTTAGAGAACTTCATTATTCTAGGCCGTGCGCTAGTAAGAAACCCAGGCGAGACTTGAACTCAAGACATTTACTCTCAATCCAGGGCCTTCTCTTTCCTGCAGCTCCGCTCCGTCCTCCCACCCCATCCATCTCCAGTTATACTCAAGATGAGGCAGCACTATTACTTTAGGCTGACAAGGGCATGACTGTCTTAAGGATTACTACGGGTATTGTGGCTTAGAACAACCCAATTTTATTTTCTCACAGTTCTGGAGGGCAGAGGCTCAAAGTGTTAGCAGGGCCTGGCTAAGGTCCTCTGAAGGTTCTACCGGAGAATCTCTCCTGGCTCTTCCAGCATCTGGAGGCTCCAGATGTTCCTCGGCCTGCATAACTCCAGTCTTTACCTCCATCTTCACATAACTCCGGTCTCCACTTCCAGCTTCATATCTACTTCCTCTGTGTCTGTGGCTTCTCCAATTCTGCCTCTTAACCCTTGTCATTAAATTTGGGGTTCACCCGAGTAATCCCGGATAATCTCATCTCAAGATCCTTAACACAGTTATATCTACAAAGGCCTTTTTCTAACTAAGGTCATATTCGCAGGTTCTGTGGGCCTAGGGCATGGATCTATCTTTTGTGGCCTCCTTTCGGACCACTGTAACAGGTTAGTAGTATTGTAAAACATGAATGAGCCAGGAAATACACACACACACACACACACACACACACACACACACACACACACCTCAAAGAAAGCACAACTGCAGGGAAGAGCTCTTGTTCAGCATGCACGAAGCCCTGGATTTGATCTCCAGTACTGCAAAGGAAGGAAGGGAGGGAGGGAGGAAGGAAGGAAGGGAGTCTCTCAGTCTCTTTCTTCCCACGTGCTGAGGGCTGCCCTGGGGAATGATTGTTGGTGAGGATGGGGGGCAGGGAGGGATTCTTTTGGAGCAGAAGTCTTCAGGTTAGGGCGACCTGAGTAGCTGACTGTGACAGGTGCGAGCCCCACTGGAAGCAGAGAGAACACCAGAGGGAGCAGCAGAGGGAGCTGCAGGTGGGTGGGACGTTCCTGGAAGCACCTGCTTCGCAGGCCTGGCCTGCCCTGGGGGATGTCAGTGGCTTCTGAAGTCACGGTCATTGAAGCCCCCTTCTGGGTTTGGGAACAGTAGGAGTGCGAGACACTTTGCTGGTGTCTGGTTTCATATCACTTCAGCCTGTGGGGAGATGTACAAGCTGAGGGTAGGGTTGGGTTAGAAGCCTCAGAACCCCCCGTGGACCACTGAATGGACCAGGATCTCTGTAGACGTAGACGGGGGACATAGTTGCAGTCTACTTGTGTAGCACCTGCTCTGGTGGGGAAGACGGATGGGGAATGGGGCTCTAAAGGCAGCAGAAACTCTCCAGGGGGGAGAGCAGGCTGTGAACCCCATGGGGTGGTCTGCTCAGAGTTGCTCCCACTTCTATAGCAACCAGAGAGTGCACAGGCCTGGTTGAGCAGTCTACCAGTGAGGCCTCTGGAAATTCCGCCACATTAATTCCCCCAAGGAGCAGGGGCAGCCTCCAGGGCCAAGAAAACCCTTTATCCCAAAAGCTCTGAGCAGAGTCAGCCACCAGGGAGCATCCTCTACCTCCACCCCAGAGCCGGGCCCCTCCGTGCCTGCCGTCAGCGCTTACACGTTCCTCTGACCACCAGTTCTCTGACCTCTGGTTCCTCTGGCCGAACTCCAGTTCGGACATAGCTCCTGCCTCCCTGATGGCCAGGGTCCCTGGTGCTTGGGAAGGGCTGAATTATAGACTAAAACAAGTGAAACTGCATGTTAGTCAGCTTTCTATCTGTAATAAATACCCAGGATAGTCAGCTTCTAAAGCGGGAAGTTTGATTTGGGCTCATAGTTTTGGAGGTCTCGGTCCATAATCGGTTTGCCCTATTGCTTTGAGCCTATTATAGTATTGACTCTCTAAGATCTATTTTATTTATATAGAACTTATTTGGGCTTATTGCTTTGGGTTTGTGGTGAAGCCACACACCATAGTTGCAAGCATATGGAGGAACCCAGCTGTTCATCTCATGGATGAGAAAAGAAAGAGAGGAAGAAGAAGGGGCTGGGGTCCAGGAGTTCCCTTCCAGGGAATATCTCCAAATACCTGCCTTCCTCCCACTACCCTACTTTGCCCCCAAAGGTTCCACTAACTCCCCATAGCACCAAGTTGAGGGCTAAACCTTTAAACATGGGCCTTAGGGGGCATTGAAGAGCCAAACTAAGCCAGGCGTGGTGGCGCACGCTTGTAATCCCAGCATTTGGGAGGCTGAGACCGGAGGATCTGGTTTCACAGTCAGCCTCAGCTACTTAGTGAGGCCCTCTGCAACTTAGTGAGACCCTGTTTCAAAATAAAGAATAAAAAATAGGGCTGGGGATGTAGCTCGAAGATAGAATACCCCTGAGTTCAATCCCCAGTACCACAAAAAAAAAAAAAAAAAAAAAAAAAAAAAAAAAAAAAAAAAAAAAGACCCAAACTATAGCAAAGGGTATGAGTGGCATGTGGGAACCAGGGCAGAAGGTGTTCCAAGGGAAGAAAACGGCATATAGAAGGGCCTTGGAAAAGGCATCCTGGAAATGGGGTTTCCCGTGGAGCTTGATGGGAATGAAGAATAGTAACCAGGGGCCAGATCTCCTGCACCGGCTTAGGTAGTTCTCCTAAACTCAAATGAGAAATAGGGTGCCATGTACCCCACCTCCACCGTGCACCTGCAAACAACTGACTCACTGCTATGGAAGAGCAGCGGTGAAGAAATTCAGTAAGGAAAAGAGAGCAAAGAAGTCTTTTCTGTCTATAGCGCTCCTTCCAGATTCAGAGACTCCATGACTCGTTTATTCCCCAAATATTTACTTAGCGCTCCGAGTTCTACCCTAGGTATGTAAGATACAGAAATGTATAACAATAATACCTGACATTTACCTAACACGTATTATGTACAAAGCTCCATGCTTAGTGCTTTACAAGGATTATCTCACTCAGGGCTCTTAAAACCTTCATGGAGTGTATGACATTATTAGCTCGATTTCACAGAGAAAGAAACTGAGCCTACAGAGGCTAAATCACTGGCCCAAAGGAGTTCCTCCCGGAAGCTGGAGAGCTGGGATTTGAACCGGAGTAGACTCAGTCTGGGCGCATACCCTTGCCCTTTGTGAAATACAAATCTTTGCTCCCAAAGTTCTTATAATCTGGTAGGAAAGCAGATAACCGTAACTCAAAGCGTGTTGAAAGGCGAGGGTTTCTAAGTACTTGGAGCAGGAATAAGGTGGGCCGGGTATAGAATGGGGAGCCAAGAAGGAGGAGCAGAAAGTTGGATCTGAGCTGGGCACAGAAGGTGGAGAGCTAATAACATTAATAAGAGTTTATCAAGTGCATGCTGATGTATCCAGCTCTGTGCCAATTGCTTTATACCATGGCCCTATGAGGTAGGTATAGTCATTAATCCCTTTAATAAACTAAGAAATCAAAGGCACTGAAAAGCTGACTATAATTTAGATCATGGATTCCCACAGTCAGTGGTATCACTCTCGGGGATGCTGGGATAATCCAGGGGGAATGGTAGGAACCTCAATAGCCTGAGGTACAACTGGTGGGGGAGTGCATTTAATAAAAGCAAGGGGCAATGGAAGTACCCAGGGGTGTTGAGTGATTTTTTTGAGGGGTATAATGGAATAATGGAATTGAACCCAGGGGCATGCTACCTCTGAGTTCCACCTTTGGCCCTTTTTTATTTTTGAAACACAGTCTTTCTAAGTTGCTGAGGATGGCCTTGAACCTGTGATCCTCCTGTCTTAGCCTCCCAAGTATTGGGATTACAGGCACATGCCACCGCGCCTGACTGCTGAGTAATTTTTTTTTTTTTTCTGAAAAGTGAGAGGTAACCCAATAAGTTTGTAAATCTATGAATTTTAGATAGATATACCTGGGACCAAGAACAGAGGGGTGAGACAGTTTTCAATCCACCTCACAGCTGAGTCTAGGGGCAGCTGAGTTTCTTGGGGGTCTGAGATCCCTGCAGGGAAGGTGCAAAATCTGGAGAGGTTTTGATGGTGACAAGTGGGGAAATCAAGATTAGGGTCTGAACTTAATTCAGTAGCAGCATGGACACAGTAGAGAGTTTTAATCAGGAAGATTAATGTGGCAGCAGAATTGGGGCTGGAGTGAGGACAGATATAGGGAGATGAGTGGGGGCCGTTAATAGTAGGTCATGCTTGTCAATTGACCACCCAGATGTAGCAAGTCCTCATCCTCCAGGACAGAGAGATCTGCTGCAAAGAAGAGGCCTCTGGCTTTCTGCAGGTGACAGTTGAGGGCAGTGGCAATGAGGGCATGAACCAACCTAGCAGGAGCTGGTGGCCACAGGAGGAGGGGGAGGCTGGCAGTAGTGTTTCACATTTGGACTCAGCAGGACCCGGGCAACTGAGATATTCAGGCTGTTCTCCACAGTTGGAAAATAAAACGTGCCTGTGGGTTAGGGCCAACCTGCCCAGAAAGGAGTACTACAGGAGACTAAAAATATCAACTCACTTGAAAAGCAAGTTGGTGTTTAGAAGAGTTTCTTTCTTTTCTTTTTGCACTCCCAACAAGCTCATTTGAGGTTGGGTTTCCATGAAAGAGCATGTCACACACCTGCCCACCCCTGTGAAGGGGCCAGTTCTGGACGTCAGAGGCCAGCCTTGTGCACAGCAGGACCGCGAGGACTGCATTTCACGAGCACGAACCAGGTCCTCGGCCTCTGAACCAACTACTCCACTGTTCTGCCTGGTCACAGGGATTAGGCTCCTTTGGCTTCTCTCCTCTCTCCTTCCTGCCTCCAGCTGTGTTCTGCTAGTTAGCAGCTCTGCTGGAGGCTGGGTGGGGATAGGAAAGACTCCAGAACTCACACTAGTGTCTTTGGCTCCTCGTTAGCAGCTCTGATCAAAGCCAGGCTGGGAAGAGGGGGGAGGGAGACATTACTGAGTCATACGCTTTCCATGATGCTCCAGCCTGGTGCGATATGTATCCTCTACCCTGTTCTCTTTGCCCTTCCCAATTCTATCCAGCGTCAGGGCCCAACTCAAACCCAGGCACTATAACTATGGGATTGGTAATACAGCTCAGAGCAACCATCTAGCTGCAAGTATATACTCATGGCTCGGAGCCCCCTGTGCTCTGTCTATATTATTTATCACTCTCTTAGAAGATAAATAAGGGGGGGGGGAGGGATTTCCTATGCCAGAATTTGCACCTTGGCCCTGAAATCTCTTCTTGGATTTCCTTGCCCTCACAGCAAAATGGAGAGCTCTTAGCAGAGACGGTTCTGCCTATGCAAAATTGCCCATTGTTGCAATAATGACACAGCAGGTTACTTTCTATTTAATTCCTTCCTTCCATGTAGTTGCTGAGGTGGGTTTCATTATTCCCATTTCATAGATGGGTAAGTTTACGACCGGTGATCTATGCAAGAGCTGGGTTATGTAGCACAGAAGCCAGTTGGAGTGAAGGCCTCTGACTCTGAGGCCATCCTTGCTCCTATCCCAACACACTCTCCATGTTGGTGCTCTGTTACTGGCGATTTGCTGTGTTTGTCACATGTTTTTCTGCAGGGGAATGCATTTGGTTACTAGCAATTCTCTGAGCATCAGGACCTGGGTGCTACTCCTGGCTCCACCCTGACTAATGCTGGGTTTGGGAAGCAAAACTCACAATACCTCTGGTCCTCTATTTCCTCGTGTATAAGAAGGTGCATTTGTTTGGATTAGATCATTTTCCAGGAGCCAAGTTTCATGGCTAACATTGCCTCTCTTTTCTGGTTCAAAGCTAGCTGTAGAGGATACTTATTTTTTCCTCAACTAGACCAGAACTTGATAGATGGATGGACCTGCTTAATTCCATTCTACCCAATACATCGGTGTGTTATCTATATAGCTTTTCTAGTCTCCTAAAACTAAAATTGTCCTGCAGTGAAATGACTCGATGACATGCCTATTTCTCTGAGACAAAGTCTTGAGAGGCATTCTGTTTGCACTTGAAGTGTCCTCCAGAAGCCTGTGTGTTAGAAACATGGTCCCCAATGCAGCAAGGGTCAGAGGTGGGGCTTTTAGGCAACCCGAGGGCTCTGACCTCATCGGTGGAGTCATCCATTTGCTGAACTGAACCGTTGATAGCTGAGTGGACTACTGAGCAGTGGACCTAGTTGCAGAAATTCAGTCCCTGGGGGTGTGCCCTGGAAGGGTTGACCTTATCCCTGACCCTTCCCCTCTGTTTCCCTGTGGCCATGATCTGAGCAGTTCTCCTCTGCCAGGGCCCTTTCACCAGGATGCTCTGCTGCACTTCAGGCCCAAAGCAATGGAGTTGAAACCAGGAGCCAGAATAAATAGTTCTTCCTCCAATTTGTTCTTGTTGGGCATTTTGATCACAGTGAAGAACAGCTGACTTGCACACATTCCTGGGCTGGGGTTCTGTGTAAAGTGTTGTGTGTGGCAAGCAGGTAAAGGGCTCTATAAATAGGAGATGTTCCCTTTGGCCCTTTGGGTAGCAATGGGCAATGTTCTCATGGTCGAGGGTGGCGTCTGTCTTCCATGAGGAAGTTGGACAACTGAGATGGCCAAAGAGCAATGTGGAGGAAGAACTGTAGTAGAGGAGAGGACTGAAAGAACGGACCCTCAGTCACTAAATGAGGTCCTCCCAGCAGCCCAGGACAGCAGACTCTGTTTGCATGGAGGCCCCTTGCTCTCTGGTTGCAGAAGTTGCTCTGCCAGGCCCTTAGCCCAGCCGGGCAATGAAGCCAGTGAGGCCCAGCTGCGCACTAATGAAGAGCCAGATGGAAAACCAAATAGCCATGTTGGGTTAATGGTCTACCAAATCCTCAGTTTTCTGGGATGAAACACAACCTATGTGCCCAGCACTCTTGGGAAGAAGGCAAAGGCAGTGTTTGATCAATGACATTGCCCAAAGTAGAGCCTCAATAGTCCTCACACCATGACAGTCCAGCTCCCGGACAGTGTGTTCCTGGAGGTGACAATCAGGGTTTGGGTTTCCCAGCAGATGACAAAGCAGCTGAATTCTGGCTGACCAGGCTGGGGCTTCAGCTTTCTGTGGTCAGCGGTGACCCTCTGGCTTTCTGCAGAATTCTCCTATGCAGAGCAATGTACCACCCCCAGGGCTGGGGAGAGAGTTTGCAAGCAGGGTGAGCAGCAGCAGGGAACAAATGATGTCCTCTTAGCCAACTGGGACAGACTCTCTGTGTGAGACAGAACTGCCCTGCGGTTTAACGGCATGGAATAAAAGCAGCTAAGCAGTGCCAGTGGGCATCCAGGGGAGGCCAGGGACCGTAGCAACATCAAGGGGAGAGGGGAAAACAGCCAGCCCTGCCCAGCTGATTTGTAGTCTCGGCATTGATGCCACATTTATATTTGTGGTTTCTCTGAATAGGAGGTGGGCTTTAATGATATCGTTTTAAATCTCAAGGCCAGAGATATAATCGCATGCCATTACTCCTTAATTACATGGTAACTACTATGCCATTACATTCTAACTCTACTCTAATTGCAACTCACTTCTGATTAGTGGGCAATAAACATTCACAAACAGGGTCCGAGATCTATTTCCATGAAATGTACTCAGCTTTCGTGAAGGAATACAAACACACAAATCGTGTGACTGCAGGGAGTCTGCCCCAATAATCTTCCTAAGGAACATTGGTTGAGCTTGGGTGATCCTCTGAATTAAGTAATCAAAGGGACTTGGGTGTAAATGTTGGTACATCCACCTGAGCATAATGTGAGAAACCAAGGTTTGGAGTCTGGAGCTCTGAGTTCAGGCTCCAACTCCTTTATTTACTGGTCATGTGATCTTGGTCAAGCACTAAACCTCTCTGGGTATCGAAAGTGGATGAAATAATAAGAACCACTCCATGAAAGTAAAGATTCAAAAGATCATAATGTGAAAAGAACTGTAATTTTTTTTAAGTTGCATAGTTATGATTACTATTACTCCCAGAGTGAGGAATGTCCTTTGATAGTGACAGAACGTAGAGTTGATATTTCAATTCCTTTAACCAGTGCTTCTTGGACTTCATGTGCATACAACCGAGCTGGGACCTTAGATTTGGATTTACTGGGTCTTGGAGGATCCTTAGATCCTGCATTTCTAACAACCCCCTGCCTCGGGTGATGTCGATACTGTTGGTCCATAGACAATACTGTGAGTTGAAGGCTGTAGGTCATTTTTACCCAACAAGCCAGCTATGGAACATGACAGGACAGGACATAGGAAAGAATGATGATGGCATGGTTTTATGATTTGAATCTGGAATGGCCCCCTAAAAGTTCATGTGTTGAAAGCCTGGTATCCTTGCAGCAAGATTACCATGTGGTAGATCACTGGGGACATTGCCTTAAGGACTGTATCTTCTCCCTGGCTGCTTCCTGTCTGTTTCCAGTTATCATGAGTCGAGCAGTTTTACTCTGCCTCCATGTTTTACCAGCCATTATGTTTCTGCCTTGGAGCTGGCTGGCCATGGACTAACCTCTGAAACCAGGAGCCAAAATGAACTTTTCCTCCTTTAAGCTATTCTTGTCCAGTATTTTGGTCCCAGCAACGAGAAAGCTGACTAATACATGTGGTCACCAAGTTGCCTCTCCCCACCTAAGGAGCCAGGACCCTTTGCTGCTCCTCCTATGCAGACAGTGTGGCTGACATCAAGCATTGTTCTTGGAAGACAGACGCATAGAGGCACCTGCTTGGGTTCGGTCCTTGGTTTCAGGGCCCAACACTTAAAAGAGCATATCTCATGGAGAGAACACACAGGACTATTTTGAGGGAATGATGCCTTTGTTGTATGATAGACAGAGGTGTTCCCATATTAGAGAACGAGACAAGATGGTGATCCTGGGCAGTAGCTCCAGACAGACCACTACATCCTCAGAATCTGCAGGAGCCTGGAGCATGGAAGGACCCCAGTTAGTACTGGATGGAAAGCAGAGAGAAAAGGTTAGCAGATGAAAGAAAAGGAAGGAGGGAGGGAGGAAGTCAATTTATTTTTGAAGAGGTAGAGAGAGGAGACATTGCCATCTTCACACATTCGTTAATGGCTGGCTCTGAACAGAACACCAGGATGATAAAGAGTCAAAGCTGAAAGGTGTCTTTGAAACTCATCTTTTTCAACCTTTCACTTCACAGACCCCCAAAACCAAAGCAAAACAAAACAAACAACAACAAACAGAGATTTGCCTTTTCTGGAGTCTCACAGGGAATTAGTGGAGTAGCTCTATCTCAGTTTCCCCAGTTCTCAAGCCTGCCTCATTCCCTAAGCTTCTCATTCTAAATAATGAACTGCACCTTACAGAGCATCCTTCCGTGCCCAGCACCTGCGCAGAATGGCCCCAGCTGCTGAAACTGAGCTGGGTCCCAGGAGCACACCTCTCCTTGACTCTGCTGAGCATCTTGATTCCTTCCGTTCCCGGCACCACCTATTCAATTTCCAAGAGAAGTGATTTTTGCTTCTCTTGCCCCATTCTACAACAGGAAGAAACCTACACCAGAATCCTGAGCCTTCAAAATTCTGATTCAGAGAAGTGGCCCCTTTTCCGAGGGCTGGACCCCCAGCGCACCTGGCATCACTTGCCAGCATCTGTGAGGTGTGTGTTCACTGGGGGAGGACTAAGAGACACTGCAACTTTACCAAGGGGACAGGTGACATACCCTAAGTACTGCAGTGCATCTCAGGTGATCCAGATTTGCCGAGGCAGGTGGAGACCTCGGGGGCAGGGCCAGGCACTGAAGGCAGGAGAAGGGATGCTGCTTTGGCAGCGAATGCAGGGACATGGTCAAGGTGACCTGATAAGTCTGCATGTCTCAGAACCTTTGGGATTCCCAAATGCCTTTTGGGATGGCGGGAGGGGAGGCAGCTGACCTGGAAGCCAATTACACCCACAGTGCAACTCTGGCAGGCTCTGTCTCCCACACAGGCATATCAGAGCCTGCCCACATGCCACGTTTACTGTCACTTTTTAAAAAACCGTCTTAATCTAGGACCTATGATATACACCTTAGGTGAACAAATTTAATATATACCTATAGTACAGCATTGCTTTTGAGAGTCCTAGCGTTGAGAATGGAAAGTCATTAACTATCCTTTTAGCAAAGACTTCAGTGTGATTTTTAACTACTATGTAGAGTAAAATCTAAATATACATGAATGTGGGATATTTTAGAAGTCTAATTGAAGAGTGCATGCTCTGTGCGTGATAGAGACTATAAATAAGGATGTGTAAGCTTCCAGCTTTGTTCCTTCTCTCCACTGAGTACCACCAAACACATCACGATTGGGAAAGCCATTCTGTCTTCATGCCCTGGTCTACACACCAGCTCCTGTATGCACCAGCAGTTGCCGAAGGAGCTGAGACTTCCCAGAGTTTTTCAGTGGCAGGGATATCCTGGGCTTGTTTGTAGTCTGTCTTTGGTGCTGGGGAACAAACACAGGCCCTTGAGCATGCTAAGCACATGCTCTACCACTGAAACACACCTACAGCTCTGTTCTGAGCTTGGCGCTCACCTAGCTAGGAGCCCACCACAAGGAAGATCCAGAGCTCTGTGACCTCTGAACTTAGCATTGGCTTTATGTGGACCTCAGACCCCAAACCCTCCAGATGTGGGATCTGTGGCTTCAGCTGCGTCAGGACATAGGATCCTAAGAGTCATGGAGGCATCTCCAGGAATGCAGACTAAGACTGACCTCTCTGCTCCAACTCAGCATTCCAAGTGTGCTCTCTGAGTAGGGGCAATGACTATCCAATCATCTGCTCTGCCTGAGGCTGAAGCCCAGGCTTCCTGCTTTATCTCCCTTTCTGGGAAAGCTCATAGAACAAACATGAAGGAGGAAAGAAGGTCCCAGAAACCCCTCTCTCCTGCAGCTGGGAGACACACCAGTTGAAAACAAGTTGTTTGTAGTCTATTTGGGCTGTGGTCACACCTGCCAGCTCAGGATGAAAGGGTCCCAATTCCATTAGCACTTTTGTCCCTTGGTTATCCTTTCTTTATCTGTCCTTTCTTTATCTCCACTAATGTAACTGAGCCATTTCCTTTCCTTCCTTCCTCTCTTGGACCTCAGGAGGGCAGCTATTTTCCCCAGCCCCTGTTGGTGGTGGGTTTCCCCGGATGAGTTCAGATGGGACAAGAGCCTCTGGCCTCCCTTCCTTAGGGAAGGCTCATCCCCCTCCTCATCACTGTTTCTCCTTGATTGGCAACATTTACAGCTCCCACCTGCCCTGCACTCAGCACCCCGTGCAGGAGACGCCGAGGGCTGAGTGGCCTCTGTGTGCTCACACAGGAGAAGGAGGAGCCCGAGTCACCCCGAGGAGCCCCAGGTGACAAATATTCCTTCCTGGGGGCCACTAATACCAAGGAAGAGCATTTGAGGAGGGGCTTGGCCAGGGGAGGCCCAGGGGACAGCATAGCCACTGTGGGACTGCCCAGGTCCCTGCCTGAAGTGACCATCCGTGTGTGTGCCAGAAACAGCTGGGATTCGGGGCTCTGAGGACAGGGGTGCTGGGAGAATGTGTTAAGTGCTCTGCTATTCAGGTTAATTGGAGATGATGATGGAAAGCTTCAGGAAGGATGAATGAATTAATCAAGGAATAAAGTCATGGAGCAGGTGCCTAGGAGACGGCAAGACATCAAAACCTCTGCCAAGAGGATTTCAAAAGTGAGGACTGAGTGGAGAGGAAGGGAAGGAGACCCTTCCTCTTCCTACTTCGTCATCCCCAGCCTGCCCCACCTCATGTGGGTCAGATCCTCTTCTCCAACCCTCCTCTCTTCCAACGACAGGAGTGAGATGCAAGACAAACGCATAAGCAAGGAGCCATAGCTACAGCTTATTGAGTACCTGCTACGTACATCCTCCCCGATAATCGTAGCAGCCCTGCAAGGTGGATACTGTTGTCCCAATTTACAGACAAGGAAACTGAGGCTTCTAAGGTGCCTAAGGCCACATATCTGGCAAATAGCAGGGACTAAGGTTTTACTGGGCTATGTCTTTGCAAAGCACATGCTTTCTCACAATACCATACAATTCTTACAATACCGCATCTCTCTGACAGAGGTGATGGGGACTTGAATTGTCATGCTCCTTGGGCAGAAGACAGTGTCATGTCAGTCTTTATAGCTGTCAGTGGATGAAGACGGGATATAGGGTGGATGTGTAAGCTGGACTGTGAGCCAGCCTCTATCCACCTTGATGACAGTTTTCCAGGATGGGAGAGGATGACTGTTTGGTAGGGAGAGAGACCACTGGCCTGACTTGAAGTCCTAAAGGGGAGGCAGGGGCTGTTCATAGCAACTGAGCAGAGACGCAGAGCTATTCATAGACGCAACATATTCATAGCAACTGAGCAGAGATGCAGAGCTGGTAGAATCACAGGGCAGGAGGAGTAGCCACACTGCAGAGGCTGTTCCAATCACGCAAGAGATCAGCTGCTGTAGGATGTACGGGGTGGGAGTGACCAGGCAGGGAGTGCTGGAAAAGGCTCTAGGGCAGGATGGGCCGGAGGAGATACACACCCTGACTTGTAGAATCCGCCAGTCGCCATGGTGTAAATTTTCCCACCTCAGCCAATTTCATAGGATGGTAATGTTACCAGGTGGGAGATTTTAAAATGATTCCACAATCCCTCAGTTCTTGCTTTTTCTGTATGGAAAGCAGTCAAACAGAAAACACAGATGGGGGATACAGGAGGTTTATTTAGAGAATCTAAAGCGCTATGTGGGAAAGGTGACGGAGGGGGAGGGGTCATGCTCCAGAGGAGAGCATCTGAAGCAGGCTGTTTGGGGAGTAAGCTGGTGGACTGGAGCCAGGGGTTCTGCTCCAGAGATGGGGTCTGGGGCTGTTTGTTTCCAGGGTTGGGGAGCAGTGTGGAGTTTTCCATGTGTGAGGTTCCATATTCCCTCAGGACATCTTCTTTATACATAGCTTTTAGGAGCGGTCTACTACCCTTTGTATGTCATGCCATAGTGACCTTGTATTGTTTCTCTGCCCACCTTCCGACAGGGGAGAGGATATAGGTGGTTGAGTCTCTGCAGATAGATTTCTAGTCCATCCCAGCCAACTCCAACTGCTAATGTCTAACTAATCACCTAACATTAACTGGCTCACAAAATCACCCTGAAATTGACTATTGGATTTCCTCCATTAGAATGAGGAAAGTACTAAGGCAAAGGCTTGGACCCTGGCCAGCAAAATAGGACCCAGCCACAGAGGTGGGAAGGTCTAATGAGGATCCCAGGAAGTTAGAGGGATCGCGCCCAGGAAGTTAGAGGGATCGCGCCCTTGCATTGGAGCACTATTCTGAAAATATAGCTCAGCATTCAACAATACCCAGAGGAGATCCTGCAAAATCTCTTGGCAACTGCTCACTGGTTTCCAACTCTGATAACTATATGACTCTAGGTGTCTGAACTGAATACCTCCAATCACAAACAACTAATCAATCTGTTTATTTATCAAACACTTTTTAAGAACTTTCAAAGTGCCAGGCACTGAGTTGAATCCACAGATCCTTAATCCCTCCTGACTATTGATATCTTGAACAAAGGGGTCTTGTTCAACCCCTAGCATGTAGCACAATACCAAAAGTGCAGAAAGCATTTGTATATGTGTTGAGGAAATGGCTGTAATCAAGCTCATTAATGGAAATAAAACTTTAAAGAAGGATAGCATATCTTCAGGGAACTTGGATGAGTTTCTATTCCTGCACTATCCTATTCTCTTCTCTTTTTCAGCCTTTCTCTCATTCTGTAAGTGGTTTGGGAGTTTCAAAACATCACAGAAAGATTAAGGGTACATCTGTCAAGGTTAGAAGGTCCTTATTCCATTCATAAAACTGCTACATTATTTTATACATTAAGAAAGGTAGGATTTTTAAAATTTCCTAATAGAAAACAAAAATCTATCTATGAGAGCAGTCACTTTTCAGGAGGATAGAAAATTTAGTGTTTAACAGTGCCCAGAGGTCCGGGCTTTGAAGGACAGAGCAAGGCTGACCCATTGACTGGTGCCTGGCCCAGGGCAGGGCATTTCTGAAAGAGAAGGTCATGCTACAACCTGCATTTCCTCTACAACCTGGTAGCAGTTCCTCCAAAACACACCAGCTACGTGGACTAGAGATTATAAAGAAAGGAATAGATCTGAGCAAAATCACATGGATCAGTCGGAGCCTTGGGGGCCACCTTTGCTGGAATACCTTTTAGCTCAAGGTAGTGTACAAAAAACTAAAGGATGAGCTGGGGCCCAGGGCCAGCCCCACCCACTCACATCCCTGATAAATAGTGAGGGGGGCCTCTGAGGGACCATGAAGGCAGGGGCGGATGGTGAGGGAGCCAGGTCAGGCTCCTCACCCCACAAAACAAAAAAACCAACCTATGGGCTGCTTCTCTAAAATCAAGATTGGGTTTCTCAGCAGGATATAGTGGTACTCACCTGTAATCTCAGTATTTGGGAGGCCGAGACAGGAGGATTGCAGGTTTGAAGATAGCTTCAACAAGTATGGAGACTTTCATCAACCTAGCAAGATCCTGTTGCAAAGTAAAACTAAAATAGGGCTGGGAGTGTAGGTTGGAGGTAGAATGCCGCGGGGTTCAATCTCTAGTACCAGAAAAAAAAAAAAAAAGAAGATTGAATTTCTCAAACTCTTTGCAAGGAAGAGTCTGAAGCAGGTGCCTAAAAGATTAAGAACCATATTATCTAGTCTGTGACCTCTAAGGAACATCTCATCTAAAGAACTCTGAGGGAGGCTGAGTATTTGATATAAAACATGATACCTTTTTTATTGTTACTTGTCAATCCTTTCTCCCCCTCCCCCATGATTTAAATTCATTCTATAGCACTTTATTTTTCTCTAATATCTCTATTACAGAACTAATCATGTTGCAGTATATTACTTTATATGTCTGTCTCCACTGCTCTTGGTGAGCGTCTCAGTGACAGAGGCCATGGGTCTGTGGGTTTCCAGTGTCCACGGTAATTCACAATCGAGAGACAGTGTTCTGTATATGTTTGCTCAGTTAGTGAACCCACCAGTTAATTTATTAATGGGTCAGGAAGAAGAGAAAGGAAGAGAGAGAGGGAGATTAAGAAAGAGCAGGAATAAACAAAATGGAGACCAGGATGGGTGCCTGGGAGAGCAAAAAGTATAATTTTGAGAAGTCCTGCATGGACATAATTCCACATGGACATGATAAAATAAAGCACAATTCACAGGCAGTCACAGGCTTGGACAATCATACTAGGCTGAGACAGGAGGACCGCAGGTTCAAAGATAACCTCAATAAGTATGAAGACTCTCGTCAACCTAGCAAGATCCTGTTTCAAAATAAAACTAAAGTAGGGCTGGGAGTGTAGCTTGGAAAAGTTGTTCAAATGAAGGAACAAGTTAAGTTAGTCTGCAATTTTTTAAGTTTTTAAAAAATGGTATCAATGAAGAAGTAAGCAAAAGAGAAGAAGGAAAGAATTTTCACAGAAATGTCAAGGGGTGGGCATGGACAGGAACAGGTGGGTTTCCAGGCCAAAAAACACCGAGCAGACTGGACCATTGAATTCCCTAATATTCCCTACAAACAGGAAAGATTCATGAGTGTCTGGAGAATATTATTATTATTATTATTATTATTATTATTATTATTATTATTATTTGCAGTACTGGGGATTGAACTCAGGGGCATTCTACCTCCAAGCTATACCCCCAGCCCTATTTTTTATTCTTTATTTTGAAACAGGGTCTCACTAAGTTGCGGAGTGCCTCACTAGGTAGCTGAGGCTGGCCACGAACCCAGATCCTCTGGTCTCAGCCTCCCAAATACTAGGATTACAAGCGTGCACCACCATGCCCGGCTCTGGAGAATATTATTACAGAATTATGTCTCCTCCCTGACCTTGCTGCCCATTTACATGGAGCTACTGTGACTGCATCCCCAAGAGCCTCAGAGAAGTTGGAGGGGATATCTCTGGTCTTTGCGATGTGTCAAAACAAAACAATTTGTACCTAACAAAGATGTATGCTTACAATGCACAAATTATTACAATAAAAAAAAAGAAACAAAACAAAACAACAACAAATACCAGACCAGACAGTATGAAGGGACTTTGTTAAGAAGTAATATCACGGGGGATCAAGAGGCCATTGCAACAGGGAGACTGCTGTGATCGTAAGATCTGCCAGCATCTCCAGGGCTGAGCAAAAAGAGATTTCTTTATAGAGAGGAGTAAGCAAGGCTAGAAAGAAGAGTGTGGGGAAGGGGGGTGAGAGGCTGTCATGATGGGGTGGTTAACCCTGAGGCCAGCTTGCTCTCAGAAGGGGGGTCACGCTATCCATAGCTCAGGTATCTGGGAGAGGAAGAGGTATTTAGCCAGTTTGGTCAACAAGTATTTTGTTGCTGGGCATGCTGGTACATGCCTGTAATCCTAGCACTTGGGAGGCTGAGATAGAAGGATTGCAGGCTCAAGGCCAGCTTCAGCAAATTTGCAAGATCCTGTTTCCAAACAAAAAATTTTTAAAAAGGTCTGAAGGTGTACTTGGTAGAATGCCCCTGAGTTCAACCCCCAGTACCCAAAACAAAACAAAACAAACAACAACAAAAATAAGCATTTTGTTTCAGTGGATCAATGACCAGGGGAGTCCATCTGGCTTTGGAGATAAACAAGGGGTGCATCCATGAGTCTTATCAAAGTCATATGGGGAATGGGGTTCTTTGGAGTCAGACATTTCCCAGAACACAAAAGATTTCTTAACCTTGGCTGTTTTCCAGGGCCCTGGGGCTCAGGTAAAATTCAACATCGCCAGGTGTGAGCAGCTTCTTCTGCATTTACTCGTTTAGTCCTGACAGTCTGCAGAGACCCGGGCAAGTTTGTTCTGAGATACGTTTTTCCTGAGGTGGTTGGTTACACTGTTTGTCTGGAATCGGGCTTCTGCTTGTGTTCAGAATTGTTTAGATCCCAGTCTTCAGCCTCTCTTTATTTTTACCCAGCTGTATTTAATTAGGTGTTCCAAATTCCAACAGATATTTAATCCCAGTGCCTCCATCAGCCAGACTATGGGTGCCATGGAACAATCCGTCAAACTCTCTCAGTTGAGTGACTCTTTACAAGATCATTTAAATTCCTCTTCCTTTATGCCTGTCCCCATCAAAGGAAGCTTCTGATTATGATTTAGCTTTCCGTGCAGTTTGGCTACAGGGAGAGAATACTCTAATCAGGCAGCTCTTAGTGTTGTGGTTGTATGACAATCACTTCTTATTGTATCTGAATGTTGGCCCTCTGACCTCTCTCTCGGACTCAGAGCCATCAGCTCTGTCCCCAGGGCCTCCATCTGGCCACTGACAGAAGCTTGTCTCTAAGCCGGCAGAGTGAAGGTCAAGTCCACTAGACCTTCTGAACATGACCCCCGGAGTGACGAGGCCACTACCATGCCCAGCTACCGTTCTGTAGAATGGTCAGGTCTCTGCCACCAAACACTGCCCAAAAGGGGTCTCCTCCAAGTCCCATGGACCCAGCAAACACTGAAAGATGTGAGAAAACCTGAACCCCATTGGCGACACTGACCTGGTCCTTCTTTCCATTGATTTATTGTGATAACTCAGCCTCAGCCTCAGTCTCCACTCCCACTCTCTCAGCCCCACGGGCAAGGATTTGAGTGTGCTTTATGTGTGTGTATGTCCTTGCCAACCGTGCATATTATTGAGTCGTGTTTTACACTCACGCAAGCCACACTGGTTTTCAGCTCTGACTCGAGGTCTTCCTTTCTCTACTTGGCACTGTTGAAAGCTCTGTGTACACCCAGCATACGCTCCGCCCTGCTACAAAGTGCTTCCTGGCGCGCATGCGCATGCGCATGTGCTGTGCTTGGCTTATCCACTCCCCAGAGACGCGCAGAGAACCACCTGCCCACTTCCCAACTGATTGTGCCGAGAGGCGGGCCCCTTCGCTGACTCTTAAGGTCCTTTGGGAGGCTTTCTTGGGGACAAGGATCTGGAGCAAAATTGCTAGGTCCCAGGTAGAATGCCTTCACATTGACTAAGAACAGGTGAACCATGCTCTGGAAAGGCTTCCAAAGCTGCCTTCCCACCTGCAGATCTGGGGCTTCCTGTGGACCACAGGCCTACCAGCTCCGGTCACCCAGCTTTTTTTTTTTTTTTTTTGTGGTACTGGGGATAGAGCTCAGGGGCATTCTACCTCTGAGCTACACCCCCAGTCCTATTTTTTATTCTTTATTTTGAAACAGGGCCTCACTAAGTTGCAGAGTGCCTCACCAAGTAGCTGAGGCTGTCCATGAACCCGGATCCTCTGGTCTCAGCCTCCCAAATGCTGGGATGACAATCATGCACCACCACACCCGGCTCACCCAGCTTTCTCCTTGTTGCTGCCCTGCAGGTTTAAAGTGGTGTCTTATCATTTTATTTTGCATATTTCTGGTTCCCAAGGTGTTTGAACAGCTCTTCTAAGGCTTTTTGGGTTGAATCTCCTCTTGATTTTTCTATACATGGCCATTGCTCATTTTTTTTTCCCTGTTGGGCTTGCTGCCTCTTTGTTGTTGATTTACAGAAGCCCCTTATACATTTTATGTATCAGTTCCTGGCACAAAACAAGTAGTTTTCTTCCCCTCTGTCATCTGTCAGTTTTATCCACATTGTCCATACATCTTAAATTTTTCAATTAGTCAAATTCAGCCTTTTTGCCCCATATTTCATGCATCTGAGGTTTTACAAAGTCCTCCCTTCTTGGTACTGTGGAAGAAAATTGACCAAATTATGTTATTCACATGTGTAAATATGTGACAATGAGTCTCACTGTTATGTGTAATTATAATACATCAGTAAAAGTAGAATAAAATTAAATTTAAAAAAAGAAATCCTCCCCACTCCCAAGTGAAAAGTTTATGTTCTTACACTTTCCTCTGTTCACTTTCTGCTAGCCATTGCATGGATCTTTAATCTCTCCATATTTCTACTGTTGTCTGCGAGGTTTATTTGAAAGAATCCAGTTCTGGTTTTCTCCAGCAAGCTATCTTCCGTAAAAGTAAAAGTCAGATAAGTTCATGAAATCTGCTGGTGTTTTCAACGCCAACTTCCAGGCAATCTATCCTCCTCCTTTGATTTGTAGTGCCAGCTTTATCATACACTACATTTCGAAAGCCCTGTGTATTATCAGAAACTTTACTGATTGGATTCACTTGTTAGAGAATAACAAGGCTTCAGAAGATTTCTTGAAAATCGGAATGACTAAGGCCTCTAACACCCTGTAGTACTTTCAGGGTGAGACACAATCTAAGGAAAAACTTGTGCAGAGAGAGCTCCTTGGCTTTCCCAAGTGAGGCACAGTGGCGTCAGGTCTGAGAACCTCTTCTGTTCTTTCTCTCACTGCAGATCTGACCAAACTCAGTCGCAGCCAGGACATTAGCCAACCAGTTAGAGTGTGATTGAAACTTTCACGATTCCTTTCAGTACACCACCTCGTTAACCCTCAGAAAAACCTCCTCAAGTAGTTAGTACCATCACAATTCTACAGATAAGGAAGAGGAAATGCAAAGTATTAAAATAAACTTACACCAGCCTGCCCAGCAGATAAGGCAGAGAGCTGGATTTGAACCTTGGTGTGCTTAACTCCACTACTGCGGACCTTCTCTCTACTGTATGCTCATCACATCTATTTTAATTCTTTCAGGCATAGTGTTTACTGAGTTCTGACTGCTGCAAGACCTTGTGCTGGTGCAATAAGGACTCATCAGATGAGGGGTCTGTCCTTACATGGTCTTGCCTGGAAGAGAAGATGTATCCACAAATGGTACAACCCAGGGTAGGAAAGGACAGCTGCCTTAGAGCAGGAGGACTGAGTTCTGCAGTTGCTTAGAATTGGGAGAAATATTTCCAATCTTTACCTTTTCCCCCAGGTATCTAGCCCATTAATCTTCCATGTGTGTTGTCGTCCCAAGTTTGGATGTTGACTTTTGGGTTCCTAATTGTGTAATAAGATTGCAGTGCCAGGAACTTCTTGTAGGCTTCTAGGACTGAAAGAATACGGTCTCCGTCTGGTTTGAAATGTCCTTTTCACTTGAGCCCTTTGCAAGTTTAGCATCTGACCCGCAGTCTCAGGCCACTCAGTCTCAAAAATTCTCCACCATCAGCCAAGGAAACATATGGGCCAGAAAGAAGCACTGGAGATTTAGAAAGGAAGGCACAGGGGGAAAAAAAAAAAAGGAGTGGGTGGGTATTTTATTGACAGGACAAACCCTACTCACTTTTCAGATCTGAAAGGTGTCACAGGCTGGGGTCTCCAGAGGTAAATCCCAAGACAAGGTTTCCCATCACAGTGTTGCAGGAAAAGCTGGTCAAAGGATGGGGAGGGGGACCAGAAGCCAAGTGAAGGTGACATTTCAGGCAAGATCCTGGTCTCAGCTTGATCCTGCTCAGACTCAAGACAGTGTTGCTGGGCCTTCCATATCCTGCCACCACCAGGCTCTGGCTCTGGACAGAGGGAGATGGGGCAGTGCCATATAAACCCCAAGCAGCTCCAGCACTCTGAGGAAGAGAGCTTAGAAGAGAGGAGGGCAGAGAGAAGAGAAGGCTCACAGCAGCTGGGGGAAGGTGGGTCTGGGCAGAGCACCAGCAGCTGCTGTGAACGGGGTAGCAGCACATTATAAGTCCAGTTCAGGAATCCTGCAGCTGTAGCCATTTGTAGGGGTCCTAGACATCCACTCTCTATGTACAGATGAGAAAGTAGAGGCACAGAGAGGTTAAGATATTTGCCCAACGCCGCATAAACTATTTGGTGACAGATTTAGAATTCAAGCTCCTAAATTTAGGTCCAATTCCCCTTAGAACTATGTCTCACCACCCCACTTCCCTACAGTGATCGGAGGCCTCAGAACTTGGTGGAGCACCAGGTCGGATCTGTAGATCCTGGTTTACATTTTGTACCATTCTCTGAGCAGAGTCTGGCTTCTTTGAGGCTGGGCCTCTATCTTCGTAGGCTATAGCTGATGTACTAAGCCCTCCTCGGTAGCAAACAGGCTCCCCTGACAGAGGCCTGCAGTCGTCTGGAAGACTTATCTGGGCAGTTAAGGAAACCTTGGCGCCTGGAGAAGGCACTCAGAAGATGACAGGTCTGAACAGCCTGACAAATTTTTATTGCCCCCAAATTTCCAGTCCTGTAAGTCATGAAATAAATCTCAGCCCACATCAAATAAATTACTGTCTGTTTAAGAACGAAAGAGTGGATAAAGCAAAGAACAGACATTTACCCTCTGCCTTCACCCCGACCAGCCCCTCCGTCAAGGGATATTTCGATCCAAAGCTTTGCCTAACCCTTCCCAATGCTAAATGTCTCCCGCAAGTTCCTCTGATAGATAGCTCGGCCAAACGGCAGAGAACCATCAAGGGGTTAAGCTCGCCCTTAAAGAATTGCGAGGACACCCAGGCAGGGAAGAAAGAAAGTCTGAGAGGTGAGGAAGCTCTCATGCCTGCTGGTTGGGCAGATGAGATGACCAGCAATTCCTTAGTGTGCGAAAGATTTATCAGCCAAAGGAGAGAAAAAATCAATTGGCCCGATAATCTTTAAAGAGAAGGAAGGAGAAAAAATAATGCAAGGGAATAAGGGGATGGAGGAAGAACTTTTAAGAATGAAAAAGGGATGTCTTCTCTGGCCTCCCATAGCTCAGCCTGAGCTTCCTACGCCGTTGCCTGTAGCACATGGAATTAGAATTGTCGATTTGCTCATCTGTCTCCCTGGCCACCATGCCAGTCTGTGTCTGTCGTTTGCACGCATCCTTGTTGAATACCAGGCCCAGGACGATGTGGACATAGTGGACGCTTGTTGTATATTTGTTAAATGACTCAGTACATGCCGGATTGAACTGGCCCTTTTAAAGCGCCAACACTGACCTGGGCGCAATGCTAGCTACACGCTTGACTACCTTGAGTCATACATGTCTCTCAATAATAAGATACATGCTATCGTAGCCACTTTGCAGATAAGAAAATTAAAATTCAGAGAGGTTAAATAACTTTCCTGAGGCCAGGCAGTGAATAAATGGAAGGGCTGGGATTCAAACCAAGGTCTGTCTGACTCTGACGTTGGTGGCTTTTATTGGATCAACTATGTATTTATAGATAAGTGTCCGTGATAGGTCCTAGCCATCTGACATGAAGGCGCGTTACCACCCCTCCTCCCTCCTGTACCGCCTACCTTTTCCCATCCGCCCTTTGCCTACGCTTCCTCTCTTTGGTACCCTGGAGAGAGGGAAGCGATGAAACTCAAGGCAACCCATTAATTACACCTTGTCAAGCTCTTTCCCGGGGGCTCCTGGGTGTAAGCTCTCTCCTCCCCTCCAGCCCATCAACTCCTTGGGGGCGAAAGTCACATCTTGCAGTTTCCCCCACATTCCTTCCCTGGGTACTTAGCGGGATGATGCGGGTCATAGGCAGTCATTATACCCCAGTTGTTGCTGCAGCAGAGGGTGACAGAATGAGGGCGCCAGGGACCTGGGGGCTGTGGTAAGACCATGGGAAGCGCACGGGAGCTGCCTCTGAAGGGCCCGGAAGAACAGAACCCATCCATCACTGGTGCACCGACCAGCCTGGCTCCTGGAGGACAAATGGGACTTACACGAAAGGAGAGGGAGACACGGGTTCTGGAACACGGGACGGGAGCACGGCGAGTCAGCCTGTCTGCCTCTAATTCCCTTTCCTTCTCTTAGGGCAGCCAGATAGCATCAGTCAAGGAAGTGCGTTTCTCTCCACTGCCGCCCAGCCTTCCCACTGTGACCTTGGGTGACCTTGCCCAGCTTGAGCCTTCCCAACTGTCAAAGGAGGCTGGACCCAGTTCTCCAAGCCAGAGTCCCTGGGAACCCCATTCCTTTTGGGGACCTTTGATTTCTCAGGGCTAGGCATGGGCCAGGGG
Source organism: Graphiurus murinus (assembly GCA_004027655.1). Taxonomy (NCBI): domain Eukaryota; kingdom Metazoa; phylum Chordata; class Mammalia; order Rodentia; family Gliridae; genus Graphiurus; species Graphiurus murinus. Next base: position 12,222 of record PVLC010016465.1, on the reverse strand, counting down.
GGCGGGGCGGGCTGGAAGCACAGGAAGCTACTTTGAGTCAGGGAGTACCAAGTGCTGTGTGAATGTATGTCACTACCAGTATGAACTACGTTACGATGTGAGACTATAATGCACCAATAAAAGTATAAAAATAAAGAAGGGCTAGATTAAGCTTATTATTCAAATGCACCTGAACGCCCGGCCTGCTGAAGGGCCATCCATCTCTGCAGGGCTGAGAGAGGGAGCATGATTAATGCAGCAGGTTGGAGGCTGGGCCCGCCTCGGCCCGTCTCCTCCTCTGGATGCTGCCTAAAGAATTCATTAGAAGTGGGCAGCAAGGAAGATGAGGAACTGCCCCCGCCCTGATAACCCCATCTCCACCCTCTCCTGTTGGTTTCTTCACCTGAGAAGGTCAAGGTTGAAGAGGGCCTTCGCTGGGAAATGAGTTTTGGGTGGGCTCTCCAAAAGCAGCACAGAAAGGGTTAAAAGCTTTTGAATCTCTTCACTGGGAGGAAAGAAAAATGAAGCAGGGCATGATGGCATGCACCTATAACCTCAGTACTTGGGAGACCAAGACAGGAGGATTGCAGGTTTAAGGCCAACCATAGCAACTTAGTGAGATCCTCCAGCCATTTAGCAAAGCCCTGTTTCAAAAGAAAAAATAAAGCAGGCTAGAGGTGTAGCCTGGAGGTAGAATGCCCCAGACCTCAATCTCCAGTATCAAAAGTTAAAAAAACAAAGAAAGAAAATACGACAGGCCCCCTCCCCTCTGCAACCTTCTCTCTCGTTGGCTCCCAAAGGAGTTCCCCATCTAGCTTGAGTATGATGTGCTGAGTATCAGACATAGGACAGAGAAAGGCGGGGAGAAGGGCCAATCCGCTGCCTCCAGGCCTCCTGGGAAAGGCGAGGGAGGGGGTGCTGGGCTGGACCAGGGCTCCCCGCTTCTCACCATTCTCAGAAACCCAGAGGGATCCACACTGCCAACAGCGAGAGCCCACTGACTTAACCCTTGTGACCTGGGGTATATGAAAACGGCTACGACTTGACCCTTAGAATCACTCTTCTCGCCCTGTGATATTCAGAACGCATTCACGAAAACATTGTTTTTTCGTGTCCTATAAAAACCTAGCATTGCCTGCCTTTCCCTGCCAGTGTCTCTGAAATTATTGCTACCATCACCACTGAGACGGAGGAGGAATCATCAGCCCCCCTCCTAAATGGAAAGAATTCTTTATTAATGGCTCAGGCCATCTTTTGAAATTTTTAACACATGCATGCTGACCCCGTAGTATTTATTTTTTCAGGAGCTGGAGTGACGAGGCTGGAAGCAAACTCGTTTTATTGATTTCTCAGGTTGGATAACCTGACACCTAACACTGAGGCAAGAGCCCAGTTATCTCAGTGCTTTATGGATAGGAAGAAAGAGAGAATAGAAAAAGGTCTCTGTCGCTGGAGCAAGGAGATTTATGCTCTAGTGCCAGAACGCCAGCATAGAGCTGGTGAATCTCGGGTAAATCACTTTTGTTACCTACCGCACTAAAACAGACGAAAACACACGTTTACTGACACCAACTCCTATTTCTCGGTTATTTCTCGTTTCCTCAGAACCGGTGCACATAATTTTTACCTTTGTTTACCTCACTACTTATGCATTTATTTATTCCTCCTTTGTTCTAGGAAGACTTTAAGAAGACTTACAAAAGAAAAAGGCTGACTAAAAATCTGTGATAGGAACAATTAGTACCCTAAAACATGCACCGTAAGGGTTCTGCTGTTTGTGAGAAATCAGCTGTTTGCTGGTTCTCAGAGCTTTCCGGTAGCTAAATGAAGTCATGTAACCTGAAAGGAGCAAGTATCCAAATTGTTCTGGGAAAAAAAAAAAAAAGAAAAACAAGCCATGTTTCCTGCCTCTGGGAACTGACAGAGATTTCGTTCTCGGTATCCTAATAAAAGGACGTTGGGAGATGTTAGAACTGACATCCCGACACTTTCCAAGAGTAAAGATGCCAGAAATTTCTTAAGGCTGTAACTGGTATTATTGCTCAATGCAGGAGAAAGGACATGATGTCAGCAGGGAATTCAGTAAAAGATTCTTTATAGATTGGAGGTCTTAAAGCAATGTGCTTCGAGTCTGCATCTGTTTTAGGCTTGACCAACTGTTAATAAACTTGATATTACTTGGACCAGTTGGTACTCAAGGGTGGCCCTGAACTTGCAACATTAGGATCTTTGGGAACTTGTTAGAAATGCAGATTTTTGAGGCCCAACCAGGCCTACTAAATCAGAAACTCTGGAAGTGGAGCCAGGAACCTGTGTTTTAACAAGATCTGATGTAATTTGAGGACCGGTGATATAGAGAGGAATTCCATGTCCTTCTGACAATTCCTGGAGCGCCATGTCTTGCCTCTGAGCCTTTAATTAGAGTTGGCCAGCAGGCAGTTGGAGGATATATTCTCTTGGCAAGCACCTGGAGAGCTAATACTGATCTTATTAATTTAAAGCAGATCTATAAACTTTCAAAGCCCACTCAGAAGAAAGTTTGGTTGACATCCCTCCACGTCTGCATGCTAAGACTCCCCAGAGGGTGCTCTGATCTCCCCACTCTGTGCAGAAGGGTGCCAGGAGAGCTGGCAATGGGGCCAGGTGGCTCCTCCGAAGGTACCTTCCCTACGATGTGCGCGTTCCTTTACCTCTTCTTTTAAATGGTCCAGGTGTGTTATGCATGTATATCCCTTCTCTCTTCCTTCCTCACCATCCTTCCCAGCTCTAAAATTTTATGATTATTCTATTAGATATGAGGAGAATAAAAAGGAGCCCTAAAGCTGAAAGGGGCTATGGAGATAATGTAATACAACCGCCTCATTTTACAGATCATAAGCGAGACGAGAGCGGGAACAATTTCCCTCTGTGCATTGCTCAGCTCGGTGCCTGGCACATAAATAGGCGATTGGTGACTCTGTTTGGGGACTGCGTGTGGCATTTCATAATCCTCCTGTGCCTTACAGCGATCCATCCCTACCCCTGTTCTACAAGCATTCTTACCCCCATTTACAGAACAAGAAACTCAAGCTTAGAAGGTTAGATGTTTACCAAAATAGCACAGCATTTATTATTCCAAGTCAGGAACTGGAACCCAAGGCCCTTAATGTGAGTGTATTTACTTTTCTCTCCCTTCTCCTCCTCCTCCTTCTCCTCTTCCTCCTCCTCCTCCTCCTCTTCCTTCTTCTTGTGTGTGGTACAGGGGACTGAACCCAGGGGCATTCTACTGCTGAGCTACACCCCCAGCCCTATTTTATTTTTCATTTTGAAGCAGAGCCTCACTAAGTTGCTGAGGCCGGCCACAAACCTATGATCCTCCAGTCTCAGCCTTCCAAGTACTGGGATTATAGGTGTGTGCCACAATGACCGGCTTACTTTTCTCTTCTGCCATTATGCCTAAAGGCATGCTGACCACAGACTGGGACTCCCCCCCCCCCAAAGATATACAAATATACATCAATCTGAATGACTAACCTTTGTTTAAATAGTGGCCATGACAGAAAGCAGTCAGCTGGAGGGGGTCTGGTGCCTCAGCTTGTTAGAATCAGGAGACAGCCTTCACACACGCTGTCCCTTGGAGTAAGGGCTGGCTATGTCATCCTCCCAACGCCCCACTCTCAGAAGAGCAAATTCAGGACACGATGGTTCTTACCAGATTACTCTAACAAGTAGAGCTACTAGACTACCCACAGCAGAGCATAAATAAAGATGTTTCCGCATCTCCCAGCCTCTACATTTGTAGACATATTTCCTGCGTACACATAAATATGGGTAAATACATAGAAACTGTGTGTTGTTTCTATTATAAGCAAAGTGATTAGGTCTTCTCAGCAAAATGAATTTAAACAAATACTAGTAAGATAGAAGAAAGAAGACTGCACATTGTCAGACTGGAAAAAACGCAAGAAATTGTTTTGCTCAACACTACACACACACACACACACACACACACACACACACACACACACACACACACAGAGGGAGTTCCTTTGCTACAGAAGTTTTTAACCCACGACTGCTTCTGAGTGAAGTGTATTGACTTTTATTTTGGTTTTTGTTTGTTTTGCTGTGACCTTCACAAAAGTCAAAAGCTGCTGAGATTACACTGGGCACCTGGATAAAAATGAAGAGCAGGCGCTCCTTCCTCCCAGCAGGCAGGCTTAGCCCCACACCGGGAGCACGGCCTGGGAAATGGAGCCTCTTCACCCCTCCTCTGGTTACCTTTGTGCAGGACGCAACCGATCCAACTGTACATGGTGGCCCAGTCTTTCTGTGCAAACCTCTGTGTGTGATAACTCTGGGGCCATTCAACCCAATATAGTCAGCATCCGATGGTCACCTAAGACATAAACAGAAGCCGTGCTCGCTGCTAAACCAAATCACCTTTACATCAAATTAGACGTTGGCAGTCAAGAACGGGCACATGGAACAGCACGTGCGGAACTTCTGCCCACCATGGAGGAAATCTCCTTCCAACCATCTTACTTTATCAGACACGTCATAAGCCAAGCCCAACCTGATCTGTGTGATGCTACCAGTAACAGCTAGCATATACGGAATGCTTCCTAGATACCAGCCAGTGTTCTAGTGACCACATAAATTAACCCATGCTCTCCTCCTAACATCTCTCTAAGGTAGTTATTAACTCCATTGCACAGATGCAGGACTTCTCTGCAACGGATGAATTCAGCCAGCAGCTCAAGGTCACAGCTATCAGTGATCAAGCTGAGTGAGGTCCCAGCCTGAGTCCAGGTCCACAGTCTGTGGTAACTAACTACTCTGAGCTTAAACAGATCACTGGAAATATAAAGAAGACCGGCATGGGTAGAATGCTGCAAACACAAGTCCAACCGGGGAATTTAGTTTTATCATCTGCCCCTCTCCTGCTCCTCTGGAGAACCAGCCTGCAGTCAACCTCCCAGGCTGGGAGTTGCCTTCTGCCTGAGTCTAGCATCCTCTTGCCATGAATTCAAATCCCTCTTGCTACTGGGACGTGAAAGACTTGGTTTCCAATAGGGCTGAAAACAGTTACGAGAACTGCATGTGATGGCAAGGGAACCACAGCCAGGACTTCCAGGAAGTGAGGGCTGCCTGCGGAGCCCCCCTAACGCTGGCCCTCATCCTCTGCGTCCTGGAGGAGATGCCAGTCTCCCAGTGTGGCCATCTTGGCCTGCACTGGCTGGGCCCCGCTGCTGCCTCCCACACAGAGGTGGGCAGCTCATCAACTGCTAATGCATGACACTCACAGGGCGTGCTGCCCGAGACCCCATTAATCCCACCGCCCAGGCTGCGCAGTGACACGTGAGAATTACTCCGTCACTCCACAGCTGCGATCCTCCAGACGAGACCCCAAGCCTTCCCATTTCCCAGTAAGGCTCTAATGGCCTGCTTCTGTCACCATGGCAACACAAACACCGCTCCGCAGAGTTCTCTAAGTACCTGAGGTGAAAGCAAAGAGGCCTGTTGGCTCCACGGGCCGCTGCGCGGTCGGCCGTGTCTCGGTGGTGGGGATGCTCTCCGCTGCTGTTCTTACGCAGGGCAGACCCAGCGACACTCGGCACAGAGCAGCAATGGACCCGGAACTCAGCTGGCCAAGTTGAGGAAGCCTCTTCTTGGGCCCTGACCCACTGACTGGCTGGGGCCACAGCTCCGGCTCCTTCGGGTTATCCTTCCTCTCTTCTGTGCACCCCTCAGCACTATGGTGGGAGGACACCCGGCCCTGCAGGAGCTCTGACACCTCTCTGGGGCTGCAGCTGGCCTGGGAAGGAACGGACAAGGTGGAGTCTGGAACCGCTGCCTCCCGGTTACTGAGCATGTGACCTGGGGCTTAGCTCCTCCAGGGTTAGGGTCACCTTGGGGTGCTTTAGATGTGGGGCACATCTCCTCTAGGCCCAACAGTGGTCTCTGAAGTGCCCGCCTCCTACTGGACATCTGCCCTCATGGAGCTTACAGTTCATTAGAACATTCCAGAAAGTGGGAAGCCATGAGGGCCTTGTGACTTGTCATAGAGTCACTGAGTGTTTCACATAAGCTACTGAGCAGCTAGGTGCCTGGGTGAACGGAGCTGTTCCCAGTCCTTGGGTTTCAGGGTGTCTTCCCTTAGGGTAACAGACACACACAACACTTTACTAAAACTTCTGGACCAATGTCACATGGGACTGCATTCTGTCCTTCTAAAACCTTATTGTCGAGTACATACTTCTAAAATGCGTCTGTGTTCCTTTGGGCCCATAAGTTTAGATCCTCATAATCTTTCCAAATTTAGATTTGAATAGTCACCATGCCGTGTTTTGCCTATGCGTCCCATTTATAGCATCTGTACACTGATTGTACAAATATTCTATCCCCATTCCCCAGCCTAGAAAACATGCTTTCGGAAACTGTAACCATAGCATCAGCATGAATTCATACAGTGCTTGATATATACTTTATTTGGGTCCCATGAAGAATAGTACCTTGAATTCTGGTGAGCTGCATTGTTTTTATTTTCACAACAATATGATGAATTATGTGATCTTGACCATTCCATTGATAGATGCTCCATAAATAATAGTTAAGTTGAACGGTAATAAGGAATTGCATACAAAGAGGTCTATAGTTAAATCTCCTATAAGAAAACACCTTGCATTTGCAACGATGATTTTTACAGTTACTTCTGTTCTTGAGTGCATGTCCTGTTTGCCTAAAGCTTGGGAGGTGTTCTACACTGCTTTAGATTATTCTGGGCATCCTCAGGACTTAATATTATGCCCCCATGTGTAGTGAGTCTGCAAGAATTGTTTGTTAATGATAAAGGTGACCAAAGATTACCTGGCTTCTTAAGGAGCTGGTTTTTAAGACTCCAGCTGTCCCAAAAAAGCTGTTCATTTTTACTAACCCTTCTCTCTTATCTAGCGACAACATATACAATAGAAATAAACCTAGAAGGATAATGTTATTCCAGAAGAGTCAGTAGTTCCCATTTTTATGAATTCATTCTTCTCCCAATGCCATCTTCGTTTCTTTGGGACCTAGTCCACTGTTCCGCAGGTCAAGGTATCAGTGCTAATATAGGTGACCGGTCAGTCCAGCTAACTGCCTTCTCCTGTCTCCACACACATTTCTAGTAAACCCCCCTGGACAAGAATCTCACCTATGTATCTCAAGCAAATAGGCCTCTTCCCCCATCCACAATCAGCCGCCTGGGTCTTGACATTTAAGAATGGATCCCAGTGTCTCGAGAGTAAAGGAAACCTCTGAAAATTCAGCTCCTGGGTACAATTTGAACATTTAGTACAACCCAGCGCAGCTGCACATCTTGAGACTAAACAAGCATTCATGAAGTCAGCAATGGTCATTGAATGCTGCCTGTATTCACAGCATCCAGAAACAGACTCCAGATGGGAGGGTCCGGGCCTGGTTTCCTACCCCAAGAGCCTCTGGAAGCTGAGCAAGGGCACGTAGCACAAAGTCACTCCTGACATGCCCTGGGAGACACTATTGCACATACGGGGCTCCATCCTGGCATTTACAGGATTCTGGGCAGTTGGGCCCACCCTGCCCTGCTCCAGGGAGCCTTGTACCTCAGGAATAATCTCTCTTGTGGTTGCTTGCTCCCAGGAATGTCTGAGCGGATTTAATGAGATAATGTTTGTAAATCGTTTTGAGCTCCACAGAAGAATGAACGGCGCTCTATAAATGCAAAGCGTCACCATTATAGTGATCACAGAAGCCTTGCTCTAGTTAAAGGCAAAGGGGAGGAACTCTGATTCCATTACCAGCTCCTATTTCCCAGAGCTGAGGACGTTCTGGAATATGCTTCCTTTTCCAAATGAAATTCTCCACCTTTATAATCTGCTCAGAGGTGAAATGTTTGGGGGAAAATTTTAGAAATTTCTCTTTAGTCTCTTTTGAGGAGGAAGAACATTAAGTAAGCACACTTTGCCTGCTTACAAAAGAGCTGTTTTGACCAAAATCATTCAAAAAGGCTGAGCTTTATGACTTCAAGTTTAGCTGGTCTTTAGTCCCCACTGAGATAAATGGAGCAGTGTTGAATCTGAAAGGGGAAAATTGGTTTGGCAAGGTTCTAATGTTTGAAGCCGCCATTCAAGGGTGGCAGAACACAGGCTTGATTTTTCCATATAACGAAACTGCTTCTTTCTAGAGGAATTATTCCAATGATTTTTTCCCACACTGAAAAACAAAGTTTGTTATTTTGACAATAATCCATCAGTCCAATTTGGAAAGAGCATCGATTTTCAGAAGACTTTCAAAGTTCTTTTCCTTTTATAGAATTGGTTTCCCAAGAGTAGAAGAGACCATTGTAGAGCAGGAGTCTCAAATGGAACTGATTCTGAGAGTCAGGCAGTAGGCCAGAAGTCAGGACTACTGGGCGTGGCTTCCATATTGGGAAGCTATAGGAAGAGGGAGGGTCATGGGCAACTGGAGAACCTTCTGGAAGGTCCCACCATCCCTCAGCTCCCACAAACTCTTGCTATATAGAAACACAGGCCAAGGATTTCTTCTAGCCTTTCAAGGGGAGCCCCAAATAATTAATTCTATATATCTTCTCCCAACTATAAATGTTACTCATACATTATTTTTCTTTTTTTTAAAACACGGAATAGCCATCCACACCAGATATCTGACCCATAGGATACTGTTTTCAACCTCAGTTCTAAATTAATGTGAGTTGGCCAATGAAATTAGAATGGGGGAAAATAGATTTTTTTTCCTCTCTAAGACCCATCGAGTCTAAGAATAACAGAAGAATCATAGAATTCTGACAGCTCCTCCTTCCCTGTTATTGTATTCCCCTTCCCCCACCACAAGTTGCTTAATTTCTCTGTGCCTCAGCCTCCTCCTTTATAAAATTAGCATAATAGCATCACCCACATCATAGGGATTTTCTGAATAATAAATGAAAGAATATATATGAGATGCTAGAATACCCACATGAGATGAGCTTTCGATCTGCCTTATCCATCATTATTTTGGGTTCTCTTTTTTAACTAGATGGACCACAGCTGGGGAATCAAGCCCACACACACGGTCTTTGTCTTTTATGCACTTGTCTCCCTTGTCTAATTTATTCTGTGCAATACAGTAATTTTATGGGCCTACTATGGAGTGGCTCACCCTTATCTGTGGAGGATATGCTCCAAGACCCCCAGTGGAGACCCAAGACCATGGATAGTACTGAACCCTATATATCCTATGTTTTGCTCCTACCACGGACTTTAGCAAACTCAGCATACAATATTTCCTCCTTCTGTATTAAGTGGAGAACATCAACCTTTTCACTTGAAGCACTTTACAGCTTCTCTGGGTTTATCCAAACTGCCAACATCACTTCTCTTACACTTTGGGCCCATTATTAAGTAAAATGAGGGTCACTTGAATACAGCACTGTGATACCACAATAGTCATTCTGATAACTGAGATGGCTAAGAGGCCAATGGGTGGGCAGTATATACTGTGTGGATTCCCTGAACAAAAGGACAGAGTGGGAGGGTTGGAGATTTTATCAGGAGACTCAGAACAATGGGAAATTCAAAACACATACACTATTCATTTGGGGAATTTCTCGTATTTTTGGACTGGGGTTGACTTCAGAAAACTGAAATTATGGAAAGTGAAATTATGAATAAGAGGGGATTACTATAGATTTAAAACACGGGAAGATGGGAGAGACCATTGAAAACCAGCACTTCTGAGCCCTGGGGGGAGGGGAACAAAGCCAATGGAGTCAGTGCCAAAGTACCCTGATATTTATTCTTTCTGCTTCTAAAAGAACCCATGACATTTCACTTCTCCCTTTATCTGTTTCCAAAAGGCAATCTTTGCTGCTGAATTTCAACACAAGGGGCAGCACGGAACACAGGAGAAAACTCTCAAGTTGGGTGGATTCTAGGTTTCAGATTAGGTATATGTCCGGGCACATGAAAGACTCTTTCTATTTGCTTTTGCATCTCATTTGTGAAATGCAAGACTCCACGCAGACAACCTCTCAGCTGCTTCCAGCTTGAACTGTCCATGAACCTGTATCTTTGCTATATCATCTCCTAGTGACACATTCCCTGCCAATACCAGGAAGTCGCCAAATATCTATTATCAATAATGATTTCTAGCCTAAGACAGTTTTTTTTTTTTATCTTAGTTGGGAGGCTAATATTATATCCTGAAACAAGTAACATGTGACTGAAAACAGAAACAAGAGATATCAGAAATGCCTTAAGAGCTAGAAAGGGAAGCATAAATTAGACCTATAGTGATAAGGGAAAGACTGAATAATAGGTGATGGGCAGGGAAGAAAGAGAGAAAGGGAAGGTTTTCTGGAGAAAAGCCAGCAAGAACAAAAGCTAAACGGTGGGAAGTATTACAAATAGCCGGACAGCTCTTTTTCCTGCTCTATACTGAGGGATCTATAGCTGTAAAGACCGGAGGAAGGGGAATGGTCAGAGGCAGATTTCCTACACAGGCCCCAGGATAATATTTCCAGTCCCCACCAGGAAGACCCTGGAAAATTGCATGATCTAATTGGTAGTCCCAGTTTTTCTGTTTCTTTAGAAAGTAGGTCGTAGGGCTTGAAGAACTCTTGGAAGATAACACAATTCGCACCAAGACACAAGCATCTCCTGAGATGCTAAAGTAGCGGGTAGGGGAGGCATGTGTGGACAGAGAGGCCCTGCCTAGCTGGCTCTCCCGAGATCTACCAGGCAGCTTTATGGGTGAATAATTACTACCGAAATAAAGTCTAGTAAAAGGAATTCAGCACTGCTGCCAGCTCTGAGTTCTGCACTCATCAATGTGAAATATTCTGCCTGTACCTCCTCTGTTTGGGAGGACACGGGTGCTGCCGAGGTAAACTCGGAAGCTTTCTCTATCTCAGAGGGGGGAAAAAAATAATCCTGGGTTCTGCCTGTGATGCAGGAAACACCCCCATGCATCTCCTCTGCACAGAACAGAGGACTGTGAGCTGGCCACGCACAGGATCTGTGAGGGACAGGCTCTTTCCAAATGTAATTTTATTGATTCAGTTCAAGCAGTAGAGGAAGCCCACGGTGATGAGGGAATTGCAAGACTATCAAACAACCACGTTCCTGAAACCTGCCACTCCTGAGACAGCTGACAGAGGGTGCTTTCATTAGACTATTTTTGCCAGCATTACTTGCCCACAAAGCCAGCTGGTGACTCCCATCAGGGTCCCACATAACAGAGGTCTCTATCACTGCCTTTGAAGTTGCAGAGTACTTGCTTGGGTTGGTTCGGATTGCTGCACACTTTTCTGCTTCTCCGTTAACTGACGCACTGAGGCTGGTTTACAGGACCGTGTGAGTGGTGTAAAGATGAGGTTGGAGGGTACAGGACTGTTTTCAACTCTCCCCCAACCTCTATCAGCACCCTCTACCCAAGGATTGCAAATAGACACACTAAGTAAAAACCAACTTTGAGTAGAATTCTTTCTTGACAAAAATAGCCACACAAGGTCCCTATACCTCTGCCCTGTGAGATCCCAATCCTTATTTCCCTCCTGCAGAAAAAACATTGCCACTATTGATTCTTTTTAGGAGCGATTCGGCGGGTGGTGTTAAGGGAGAATGCCTAGACAGAGAGGTGCAGTAGATAAATGCATCCTTTCCTCCATGGCCCATGACAGCATGGCTGTACCTCCCAGCACCATGGTAGATACTCAATAAACAACAGCTCTCCACCACAATCAGAAGCTTCTAGAAAAAGAAACACTGGCCCTTGAAGAGTTGCTTGCTGATGAGGAGTAGCAGGAAGGGAAAAGAAGGTGTGGCTTTAAGAATCACGATCCAGCCTGGAACTTTAGGGGGAAAACTTTTCCGATCTAGGAGACTAAGCACTGGGCCTTCCTCGTGCTCCAGCCCTGAGCTGGGACCTTGAGGCGATCACTTAACCTTGTGAACGACAGTCGCCTCATCTGTGACTCTCCTGATGTTCTCCGCTAGATGGTGGCTGATCGCAAAAGGAAATGGTGAAAGGGCCGAAGCGATTGACCCTCAGCAAAGCGCTGCCAGACGTGTGATGGGGCGATGGAGCGAGAGCAAATGCCACTTGACTCAGCACTAGCAGAGAAAGTGAAAGAGCCACAGGCTCTTACAACCAGGGATCCCACAGTCGGCCTCCTCCCCGGGGCACAGGGTGGCTACGTGGAGCATCATTCAAAAGGTGCCATTAATAATGCACAAGGCAAGCTAC
>PVLC010016464.1:0-26757 GCA_004027655.1 Graphiurus murinus | reverse complement strand
TAAATTTACAAACTATCAAATATATGATAAGAGAAACCATTCTTGGAAAATTTTCTTGGCTTTTATTATTGATTAATATCCAATTTTTCATTACTATTTTTATAGTCTTAGATATGTTATTTTTCATTACTATTTTTATAGTCTTAGATATATTATGTTATTTTTCTTCTTTGGCTTCTTCTAGAATTTAACATATCTTGCTACATATAAATCACATGCAATCTTCCACTATTCTTCATGGATGAATAATCAATATTTTCATTATTCTTATAATAACCACTTTGTAAATGAGCAACCTGAAGACAAGAGAGTTCATTTAGCTTTTACATTCCAAAAAGCATTTCTTGGAAATCTGATTCTCATGTAGTCATTTCGATTCAGGAACAAAAGCCAGACTCCAAGAGGGTGATGTTGATCACTAAGAAGTGGCTCATGACCTGCAAAGAAAAGATAAAATTGTTAATAGCAGTAAAGTTTTCTAATAAACAGACTAAGAATGTACATGTGTCTCTTCTGGTTTCCAGTCCATGCTTAGAACACAGAGCCCAAGCAAGGAAGTCTGGTTCCATATCCTGGTACTGGTACTAGCAAATTGGGAAAAACTGAAGAAGCCAATCTGAACTCTGTAACCAACAGTTTCCTCAAACCTAACATGGTGATACTAGAACTTCTATAAGGTTCTCCTGACTCAAAAATCAAACAACAGCATAGTTATGGTTCAGTTCAGGTGCAGGTTCCTGGAAGAGAAGGACAGGAAGAAAGACCCTTCTAGAGAACAGTGTATGACCCAAAGCACTTGGGTTATCTGTGCTCAAGCGGAGAGAAAAGGCAGTACACCAAAAGTGGGACAGAATGCTCCAATACTCACAGTCATCCTAAACTGTTTGATTTTCAGTATTTCAGTGAGTGTTGATATTAGAGCCTTTCTCAATACATTAACATAATTCTGCTTCTCAAATAGAGTGAAAACTTGCACACCTCATTTTTATTGCCCTCTTGCTTCCTACAGACAATATTGAAAATCCTCAAATTTTCAGGTAGTCATTTTGATTCAGTGTCAGAGGCTCAGGGTATAAAGAATGATCCTTGAAATGTACCAAGAGATGTAGGCTGAGGGAGAAGAGGGGAGGAGGAGGAGGAAGGAAGGAAATAAAGAGGAAGCAGCTTTGATCCCTACTTCCCAGAGCTGGTCATTAGCGTGCACTCTATCACTATCTGGGTTTACAAGCCACCTCACATATCTGTGGCCTCTTCCTCCTATTTTCTGGCCACCCGTGTGATATTCTCTCCTTCATAGCTGCTAGGCTATGGCAAGGCAGACCCCAGCCCTGACCTGACCACTCTTGGGTCATATCTGGTATGCATGACCTTGCCACATCATTTCTGACTTCCTTCCTTCATTCATTCCCTAGCTCCCAGGCTCCCTCTTAAGGTGACCAATGTCCTGATCCCCAACTCTGCAGGCCAGTCAGCACCCTGCTTGGTGCCATGCTTCCACTTCTTGAGTCACTGGCCACAGCAGAGTAACCATGCAGCAGGGACTCTAACACCAGCCCAAAGTCCTTGTTCCTGTCCATGTTGCCCATGACTCCGCTGGGTAGGCAAATGTAGGGGACTATGTCATAATTGACCTCAAGGAGTTGTTTGTGACTTGCCAAGAAAAATAGGACTCTGAGGATAATGATGGTGATAGCACTACTGTTTGCTAATGAATACAATAAAATTATAGTTATATTTCTCCTGGTTCTGGTCTTTGATCAGAATATAAAGTCTTGGAGAGGGAGTCAGGTTCTGTCTCCTTGTACTGATAGTATTAAAATAGGAAAACTTGCACAAGCTAATATGAGCTCTCTGCTCTCAGTTTCCTAAAGCCTAAGATGGCTATATTAGAAGTTCTCTAAGACTCTCCTGGTTCTAAAATATTTCTACTCCTGAGTAGTTAACAGTCAGTACAGGTGCATACTCAAGGGAAGGAATGGGCTGGAAAAAGAATGCATCCAGGGAACAATGTATGAAGCAGAGGACTTGGGCCATCTGTGCCTAAGTAGAGAGAAAAGGAAGTTCATTAAATGAATACAAAAATGGTCCAACACTTAGAGCCATCCTAACCTGATTGAATTTCAGTATCTCAGAGATTATTGATATAAGAAGCTTCCTTGATGAACCAATATTAACACTATACTGTTTCTCAAACATAATGAGAACTTGAGAATCTCATCATTTTTGTCATTGCCCTTTTGCTTCCCACAGACAATTTCCAAAATTAATTTTTACTTGCAACTACAGATGCTCTACACTGACCTCTTTCTGTGGTGAGCAATGCACTTCCCAAAGAGGAAGTATCTACAGCTTTTCTAGAGGGTCCACTCCAACTGTAAGTTCAACATGGCTCATGGCACCTCTGGCACCTCCTTCCAGCCACCCATCAGAAGTGCCTATGTGTACTAGCATTCCAGCTTGGCCATGATTTCTGGGGACTCTGGCCAGGTCAGAAGCCTACATCACGGGCCTCCTATCCTGATCATTTTGAGTGGGATACCACAAAAAGTACTGAAGCACAGTCATCTCCACTTGAGGATTTCATTTGATTGTCACTGAGCAGAAGGCCATTCCTTGAATATTATGGCCTAGAAAAATAAAACTTCAGATGCCACGCTCCCTCTGTACCCATTACCAACTGCTACTCTTGTGTGGGGACCACCATCTCAAATCCAAATCAGGGACAGTCTGTCACTTCCCAACCAAAAAGAAAGCCAGGTCTAGTACTATGATCAGATCATTCTAAGACCTATGCTCTCTGGAGAGCTTGCCCCCTGTCTACAATCCTGTGATTATCTTACACCGAGACAAACACCTCTGCCCCTCTACCAGAAATAATGCTGGCACTAAAGAAGGTGCAGTGAACAAGTGTCCTGCCATCGGTCTCAACCTATGAAATCAACTGTTCTGGGTCTTCTTGACCCACCGCATAGAACAGTTTGCAGGGTTAGATCACACAGAATGAAAGGTAGGGAATGATATTCACACAATTAAATGGAGAGTCAAAATTGCTCATTTCAACATACATAGACCTGAAAATTTGAGACCCCAACAATCACCCTTGCCAAGTACACTTCTATGGCAGACTTTGTAAGGTGGGATGCAAGACTCTGTACTACTATCCATGATGCACTGGTTGAGCCTCAGGAACACACTGAGGGAGGTGTCTGTGCACTGGCTTGGCAGGTGGTGGCCCTGATACCAGCACATTTTAATTACTCCTTTCCATGATGCATTCCTTTGGTTTCCACAAACAACACTTAAAAACTGATTTTGGAGCCAGGTGTGGTGGAGCACGCTTGTAATCCCAGCATTTGGGAGGCTGAGACCGGCATATCCGGGTTCGCGGCCAGCCTCAGCTACCTAGTGAGGCCCTCCGCAACTTAGTAAGACCCTGTTTCAAAAATAAAGAATAAAAAATAGGGCTGGGGGTGTAGCTCGAAGGTAGAATGCCCCTGAGTTCAATCCCCAGTACTGGAAAAAAAAAACAAAAACAAAAACTGATTTTGGTAATGACAGTTTGATTTTACATTATATATTCCAGGACTTAATACTTGTGTTCACATATCCGGCCTGAAGTAAGGGCTCATAATCTATTCCTGCTCATCTATTTCATGAGAAGAGCTCCATGAGCTCTACTCTCCCTCCCAGTTCAAGGTATGAGGAGATTTTTCTTGTTTTTATTCTTTTTATTGTTGTGCCTGGTACTGGGATTAAACCAAGGATATTCTATCACTGAGCTACATTCCCAGGCCTACATTTTTTATTTTTTGTTCACACGCAGGGTCTCACCAGATTACTAAGAATCTAACCATGTTGCTGAGGATAGTCTGAAGTCTGCAATTCTCCAGTCTCAGATTCTCAAGAATTGAGATTACCAGCCTGCCTCATCACACCTGGTGTGAAGTGTTTTTAACACTCAGAGAAGTGGAGAGAATTGAGAGGACCCTGTGCAACAATGCTAGGCTTCATAAAACTTTTTTGGCAAGGGTCTCCCACGTAGTATTCAGAGCTCTAATATTGAGTCGTATCACCAGTATGAAACACTTCATATTTTAAATCAATTTCACTTTGATTTCAATTAGAATCATCTCATAGATAATTATGTTTTTTGAAGGAAAACAACAAACACTGACACCAAATTATCACCAGTTAACAATAGCCCAAGCAATGCCTGGCTCTAATGTGGGAACCTGTCCAGGTTCCTGAGAAGATTTAGTGGTATTCCTGATCCACTCTTGACAGTACCTGATCACCTTGTTGGTGTAAAGAAAGAGCACCCCACTTACCAGGAACTGACACCTCCTTTGATTCCTTTGCAATGATGGAACTCCAATGGGGAGGAATCCTTTCTGGGATTACAATCTACAAACCAGTCATTTCATTGGTCACAAATTCCAGAATTCCTCAAGTCCTATACAAGAAGAAAAAGCCAGATATTGAGAGTAGCCCACCACCTGAATTGGGAGACATTTCAATAATAGGTCCAGTACTCAAATTGGGATAATCTTTTGCCATTTCCTTCAACTGAAAACCAGGTACAGACGGAGAATAAGAATAAGGAGGAGATAAAAACCATCCTGGCATTCATAGCCACTGGATACTTACCAGATCCCAGGAGAAAATTAATATCCTCCTCTGGCCCCTAAAAATTCGTCATATTCTCCAGGTTCTGTCCTGTAACCATCCTGTTGGCTCAGAGGTCTGATTCTGAAATCACAGTTTGGGAAAGAAGAGCCTGAATCAGGAGGACCAATGGACACTTGAGATGAGATCAAGTGTAGTAGTGATTTGGCAGACATCAGTGCACTGCTGGAGGTTATTCCGCTTCTCCAATTATTGAGAGAGCTCAAGCAAAGCCAAAGTCTCACAGCAATAAAAGTTGAAGATACCTGAGCCATTGAGGTGAAGGAGAAGGACAAGCCAAAGAGGTTCTAAAGGGACCCTGTGATCACATCAGCTAGAACAAGTATAAAGCCTTGGGCACTATGGAAGGAGTCCCTGAGGCCAAAATCCATGCATTGGATCCAGAGTGCCTGTGGCCGGGGAAGTGCCCTTGCAGGAGAGAGCAACAGGATTCCTGAGAGTATGGCCAGGCCTTATCACAGCAAACCTCAGAAAGCTACCTCCAGCAGGGCCTGAAAGCTAAGGCCCATGGGCAGGAAATGACCAAACAGAGAAAACAGCTCCAAAAAACCAAAGATGATAATCAGTCATGGAAGACAGACAAAGCAGAGGAGAAGGCAAGCATTCCCTACATCAAGGGAAAGAGATTAGACAAGAGACTTTTCAAAAGCCTCAATTATCTCTGGCCTTGCGCATGCTGGAGTCCATTCACATTTTTCCCAAACTGGAGAAGAGTGAGAAGGAAACTGAGCTCATTTCCTCTCAATCCCTGGGAAACTAACGAAGCATCAAACATCCCCTGGTGTCTCTGGTTGTTAAACAATGGTGGGATATGAAGAAACTCATGTCAGAGCCCAGAAACTGCAGAGAAGTGCTGAAAAAGAGTGTCCATCTCCAACTCAGTATGAGCTGTCATCATCTGGGAGGGCCAAGCTGGTGCCTTTGTCTTTTCTGAGTCCACACAAACCTTAAGTCAACCTGTTCCTCCGAAGCCAGTCTCTGGCCTCACATAAACCCACTGCAGCTTACCCTTTCATGCCTGCTTCCAGAAACTCAGCTTCACCCACTGCAGTCAAAGTGTCCCAATGATCTCCCATGAGGATATGGTGGATAGGCGCAGCAGACCAGCCCAGCCAACTTCAAGCAACCCACCCTGGGTTGGGTCAACTCTACCCAGTCCTCTGGCCTTGAATCTGTTGCCTCCAGGCCTTACCCTGCAAAATATAATCCTGTACTTCTCTGTGGTGACAAAGCTCCAGGCACTGCCCTAGACAACAAATGAATCTTTACTCAAAGACTTTGTCCTGCAACCTATTCTATGCAGGAACCCTAATGTTCCTGAGTCAATCTCATCCAACCTCATAAAGGAGCAGAAGACTGAGCCCAAAGCCATAAAGAGGCAGGCTCATAAAGAGAGGGATAGAATGCTACCAAATACTCTCTTCAGGGAGCCTGCATTTTTTCATTGAAAGGGAAAGAAACAAGCAAATTATTCAATACTTTCAATACTATGACTATGTAATTAAAGACCTGCCAAGATTGCTGACAGTGTATGGGAACCAAATGTTTAACACATAACTTAGAGATACATGTAGTTAGATATAAGAATATAGATACAAATTTATTAATCTTAAATATCTTTAAATCTTAATAAAATAGATTAGTAGATATGTAATAAGGAGGACTTTTGAGTTAGAGTTGGTTTTAACTGTGGTTTTCTTAGGACAGTGGGGGCTCAATGGCTGTATTAGAAGATGCAAAGTTCAACTGGAGAACAAGAGGGAAAGGTGAAAGTTGATGAAGGAAGAAGGAATATTATCCAGTACTAGAGTCAAACAGAAGAGGGATGCTTAGGCTTTCAAAGAGAATCAGACACTGATTAAATAGCAGAAGTATGAAAAAAGTATGAGGTTGGGTTTAAAGGAATAAAATTTGCAAAAAGTTAGTCAGGCAAGGTCATGCACAGATTTCATTCCACTGACAGGATAATCACAGGTTTTAGGCCATCCCCAGCAATATAGGGAGAACTTCAGCACCTTGGAAGGCCTTGTTTATAAAAAATAATAATAAAATGAGACTGGGAGAGTATCACAGAGGTAGAATTCCCCTGATTTCAGCATCTATTACTAAAACAAAGTAAAACAAAACAAAACAAAAAATATTAACAAAAAATTCAAAGCAGTTGAAAATCATAGAATTTGAATCTGAATGACTAGAAGAAATGCACAAAAACAAATAAACAAACCCTCTCCTGGAGAATAGCCTTGTCACTCATGATCTACCAGACAGTCATTTCAGAACATAAATTTCAGATAAATCTCCAGCATTTGGGGATTACCAAAGGTCATAGATGAGAAAAGTGAAGAGAAACAAGGTATAATCTACCAGGGGGTTTTATGAACTCAGCTTTCCTAGGGACGGCTGAAAACCTGGGACTTAGCCTCATGAACTGCAATAGAACAACCAGAATGGCCTGGAATATGAATCACCATCTACTCCACACTAATGTACTAGGGCAGCAAGATGCACTACTGGAATTAAACTCAAGCACATTAGGCCAGTATCACTGTGCCTCTTTACTAGTAAGTGAGCATCAGTGATGGTCTATGATAACACTGCACGTAGAGGAACAAGGTCTCACTGTAATGCCTAGGGCCTCCCAAGTTCTGTGTTTATAAGTGCCCAAAAGCAGTCAATCTAGCTTTCAGATCACAGCATCCATACAGTATAGCTGGACAAAATCTAACCTCAAGGGGAACAAAATACTAAATCCAGGGGCCCAATAGATCCCCATGAACCTAACTGAGCACGTGTTGCCTCTCAGATCAATGCCATCAAGAGAAGCACTTGAGGAAAATCAGTTCCATGAGTCCATTCCCAGCAAGTGTGTTCAAAGGGTGAGCATGCGCAAAAAACCATTGTCCCACAATTGCAGGACAGGGACACCCAAATGTGAAGGTGCCTCTCCAGCTGCTTCAAAGGACAGTAGAAGGGAAAGAGTGTAGGAAATACTGGGGAGAAGATAGGAACAGAATTAAATGTGGGAAGGAGAACAGTGGGGTATCATCATCATAGGAGAAATTAATAATGTACATTAAAAATTTGTTTCTTGAAATATAATTCACATGAGCCGGGCGTGGTGGCGCATGCTTGTAATCCCAGCATTCGGGAGGCTGAGACCAGAGGATCCGGGTTCAAGACCAGCCTCAGCTACCTAGTGAGGCACTCCGCAACTTAGTGAGACTCGGTTTCAAAATAAAGAATAAAAAATAGGGCTGGGGGTGTAGCTCGGAGGTAGAATGCCCCTGAGTTCAACCCCCAGTACCGCAAAAAAAAAAAAAAAAAAAAAAAAAGAAATATAATTCACATGAGAGAAAATCCACCATTCAAACCTGTACAATCAGGCCAAGAATGGAGGTGCATACCTATAATTTCAGGACATGGGTAACTGAGAATTGAGAAATGTATTTCTGTAGCGAGCCTAAGTAATCTAGCAATACCCACAGCAAAGTAGTGAGACTCTATTTCAATGAAAAAATAAAATACGCTGTACATGGAGCTCAGAGGTAGAATGTGCCTGAGTTCCAAAACTAGTACCAGATAATAATACAAAATAATATTATCACATAATGATTTTTATATGTGGGTGGTACTGAAGTTTGAGACTCAGTCCTCAACCATGCACTCTCTTATTTGATAGGAAATAACACCCATGATTGTAAAAATGCAAAAATCAAGATTTCTCCTTAGAATAATTTCAACAATCATCAGGAAAAAGAAGAGAGATTCAAGGCCAAACTGGTCCAGCCCAGTACAAGAATAGGACTTAAGGAGAAGAAACAAAGAAAGAAGAGACAAGGACCACATCATTTTCTCAAGGTGAACTCAGCTAACATTACTCTTCAATCAAATTACAAAAAGAACCTTTTGATCACATTTTTTGGACCTTAAAAGCAGCAGGCTCACCAGGAAGATGGACTGAAATATTTTCATAAAAAATCATTACAAAGTATAGATTTCACTTTCTATCCTTCCTAAGAATATTATTATTACATTCATAACATTTTTCATTTTATTGGGAAATGTGTGAAATTTAAACATCACTCAATTAATAAATATTAGTAAAAAAAATTGAAACAATATCTGTGACATAAGAGGCTTAAGAAAGTAGAACTATGATATGTGTCTTAAAGGGTTCACTCCCCAGGGAACTCAGCCACATAAGTGCTTGTCTGGCATTTTCTCTACCCAATCCCATCTTCTGCTTTGCAAAGGACCTCCATATTGACTCTCTTATACTTTAAACTGCCTTTTTTGTGACATCATCCTCCCACCAAACCTACCACCACCTGGTAGAATCTTGGGGTTTCCATGGAGTTGTCTTTAAATATATTTGTGTCATTGCAAGAGACCAATGACCAATGCCTGATCAATGACCAGTGACTCTCACTCAACACCTGTGCTCTTTACCTTCAGTCACCCAGACATCTTCTGGTGTTGTCTCATCACCTCCTTGTATCTGCAAATGTTGTAACCTCTTCTCTTACCATATCAGGTGAGGAAAGAAAGTTTATCATTAGACTTCTGCCCCCTAAATTTGGAAGTAGAGTCAAAATAGCTTGGAATGTGGGGGAAAGTATTGAATTGGAAATATAGAAACCAAACGTAAGTTGTGGCTTTTATATTTATTAAGTTTATGACTTTGGATGGATCTTTTTGTTGTTATTGTTGTTGTTTTTGCAGGACTGGGTATGGAACCCAGGGGCATTCTACCTCCAAGTTACACCCCTAGCCCTATTTTTTTATTCTTTGTTTGGAAACAAGGTCTCACTAAGTTGCAGAGGGCCTCACCAAGTTGCTGAGGCTGACTATGAACCCGGATCCTCCTGTCTCAGCTTCCCAAGTACTGGGATTACAAGCATGTGCCACCACGCCTGGCCCTCATGACATCTTTTATCACACACTATCTACTCATTGACACTAAGGAAAACCCCAGAAAGAGCAATATAGGCATTTATAAAATCTTACTACCAAGGAAAAACATGGAACCCAGAAACTCAGAAATTTCCTCCACCAAACTGCCTCAGTCCTTAGATAAATCACTAGCAATTCAGCCAAGACTGTATTTATTACAGTCACAAGAAAAGTTAGTTAAAAAAAAAAAAGCACTCACCTTTGTGTATATATCCCATACTTTTGTAATCCATTCATTTGTTGATGGACATCTTGGCTGTTTCCATAGTTTTGCAATTGTGAATTGTGCAGCTATAAACAAGAACAAACATGTCATTTTCAGGGAAATGGATGGAGAACATTATGTTAAGTGAGATCAATCATTCACAAAAATGAAAGGTCAGATGCTCTCCCTCACAGGCAGAAGCTAGGGAGAAATTGGGACATAGGAAGGATTCCAGAAAAAGGAGGAGAAACCTTAGTTGAGTGAACAAGGAGACCTAACTGAGGGAGATGGGAGAAATACCTAAATGGTCATAATGTCCATATACCAACTTATCAAAAGAAAGAGAGGTGGGGGAGGGAATGCTTTGGAAACTGGGGGAGGGCTCAATGAGTACTGTGTGCATGTATGCCTCTATCCTGAACTTCAACAAGATGTATGATTACAATGCACCTATATGCATGCATATATATATATATATATATATATATATTTTTTTTTTTTTTTTTTTTTTAAAGAAAAAAAGAAAAGCACTCACCAGGCCATGGAAGGCCAAGGCCATGGAGATCAGTTCAGGCTGACTGTAGAGACACTGTTAATACACATGGGCGCTTGCTACAACTCACCACAGTGCTTTTCTCACTTGCCTTCTTTCATTTTTCTCCTCAAATCAGGTCATCTACACAATGCTTCCTAATAAACAATCATCAAGAGAAAAGCATTCAATTTTTCTTCCAATGTTGGAATCTCTTTAAAATATCACACACACACACACACACACACACACACACACACACACACACACACATACTAAATGGAAAACTCATGGACTTTAAAGCAATAGAAAATTGAGAAACATACTAAGAATGACAAAATGAGAGGGTATGACATAAAAGAAAAAAGTAAAGTGTAATGTATGAAACATAAATTTATCTATGAATAAACATAAGCAACATTGAGACGATCTCCTTAACATAATAGCCTGGGAAAAAGTAGGAAAATTATTATAAGAAACATTGAGATGATCTCTCTAACATAAGAGCCAGGGAACAGTGGGACTCTCAAGTGTGTTCTGTATGATTTCCCCTTACCAGAGCTCAGTCATTTAGGTGCCCTTATAACTCTTCCTGGCCTTCTCTCTACCCAGTTCTGTCTTCTGCTTGGCAATCTGAACTCCCTATTGGCTCTCTTTTACCTTTAAACTGTGTTTTGTGACATCATCCTCCCATCAAACCTACCACCACCTGGTAAAATCTTGGGGTTTCCATGGAGTTGTCTGTAAACACATTTGGATCACTGGATCATCACAAGAAACCAGTGACCAGTGACTGACCAGTGACCTTCCTACTGGATGAATGTGCTCTTTTTGGCTTCAGTCACCCACATATCCTCTGGTGTCAACTCTTCACCCTTTGTACCTCTTTTCTGGCCATGTCAGGTGAGGAAAGAAACTTTTTTAAGTTTTTCATTAGACTTTTACCCATTAAATTTAGTAGTATGATCAAAACAGCTTTGAATAATGAAAATATTGAACTCAAAATCTAGAGACCTAAGTTCAGTTTTGACATTTACTAGGTACGTGACTTTGGACTGATGGTTTGCTTTCTCACAATATCTGTTTCATTGTCTCCTAGAGGAGGATAACTGACAGCCTGTTCCTGTTCCCTTTCTTTTCTATTGGATCTGTTTATGTTAAACAGGTCCACAGGGACTGACTAGAGGGAGAAAAAGTAGAAATGAGGGAAGAGAAAACATAAGAATTAAAGAGATGGAGAGGGTAGAGATATTCTTCATAAAATAGGTAGTTTGGGAAGAAATATTGGAGTAGACTAAAGATGTGTGTGTGTGTGTGTCATTGGGCATCGAGTCCAAGGGCATTCTACCTCTGAGATATACCCCCCACCCTATTTTATTTATTTTAAAACAGGGTCTCTCTACATTGCAGAGACCCCCAATAAGTTGCTGAGACTGACCATGAAGTTGTGATTCTCTTGTCTAAACCTCCCAAGTACTGGGATTACACTACTGCACCTGGCTAGAACCAAATTTTTTAAACAAATCTAGCAAGAGTATACAGTCAAATCTACTCAGAACAGGGCAAAATGAGGTGGACTAGGCAGACAATTGAGGCTAGAATTTGGCTACCACTAGGAAATGTAGTTTATTGGAAAGACATATTAGGTTGTCTGGTTTTTTTTTCAAGTGCTTCTTTTGAACACAGATGAAACTTAACTCTTCAAACATATATACTTTAGAAATGATTCCTCTAAACATGCTAAGAAAATTAGTTATAGAGAAGGGTGGGAAAACAACTTTAGATATTCCATTTCATTGGATTTTTAAACTATAGTTCTTTTAAAAAATAATGTGTCCTAGCTGGGCATAGTTGTGCACACTGGTAATCCCAGTACTTGGCAGGCTGAAATAGGAGGATCGCAGGTTCAAAGCCAGCCTCTGCAACTTAGCGAGGCCCTCTGTAACTTAGTGAGATCCTGTTTCCAAATAAATAAAATCAGTCTTGTGGGTGTAGCTCAAAGGTAGAATGTCCTGGGTTCAATCCCCAGTGCCACAAAATAATAATAATAATAACAATAGTAATAGTAATAATAATAATGATAATTATATTATAACTTATAAGGACTAAGCTATAAGTCCTAACTTGGATCACTATAGAGTCCTTTGTTTGATTTTTTCAAGTAAAAGCTACTTTTCTTTACAATATTTTCTTCCTAAACAAAGTACACACTAATAGTCATTAAATTAATTAATAGTCCCTAATAGTCAATAAATAGTTTTTATCTCTAAGAACCAAAAGAAAGGCATACTTAAGAATGAACTGTCAAGCTTGACATATCTAATTCCACATTACATTTAAAACAATTATTTTAGTCTTAAGGTGTAGATTTGCATGTGGAATGCTCTAGGTTTAATTCCCAGCATCAATAAACATCAAAAAAATTGTTTTTAGGTTTGAAGATACAGTTGAGTGGTTCAGGTCAAGCCTAGTAGGTGTGAGGCCCTGGGTTCCATCCCCTGGACTGAAAAAAAATTCTCTTTTTCTTGTATGTCTGCATTTTTGATTGATGGTATTTTTGCAGTTAAGGAATGATATTTTTCTGAATGCTGAAGATCATGATTCTTGTAAAGGGCTTTTGAGGTGAATTTATTAATTGAAATATCTAGTAGAATTAATATCTGTTACCTGGGGGCTAATATTCAAAAAATAGAAATGATCATAATAAAAGAATTCATTTATACTTAATGTTTTGCTCTCCACTTTTATTTCCTTCCTTCCACCTTCCTTCCTTCCTTCCACCTTCCTTCTTTCCTTCCTTCCTTCCTTCCTTCCTTCCTTCCTTCCTTCCTTCCTTCCTTCCTTCCTTCCTTTCTGTCCTGAGTATTGGGGCATTCTACCTCTGAGCTACAACCCTAGAACTTTTTCTGTGTTTTGAAACAGAAACTTACAAGGTTACTGACAGTCTCACTAAATTGCAGAAGCTGGTCTCCAACCTGGCATCCTCCTATTCCAGAATCCCAAGTGCTGTGATTACAAACATACACCAACACAATCAGCTGTTTTTTATATTGAACCAGGATCTTTCTAAGTTGCTAAGGGTCTTGCTAAGTTGCTGAAGCTAACCTCAAACCTCTATCTAATAATCCTGTCTCATCACCTCAAGAACTGGATTTTCAGGTATTCAGGTATGAACCACCAGGCCAACCTTCTGGGATTTGTTTGTTTGTTTGTTTGTTTGTTTTTGAGACAGAGTCTCCCTATATTGCCCAGGGAAGCCTCAAAGTCTTGGGCTTATTCATCCTAGTGCCTCAGGTTCTGGGGGGCTGGAACTATAAGTGCACTGCTCTCCACAGCCAGCTTCACAGCAGGATTTGTTTTTGTTAGTGTTGTTTCTAGTATCAGGAATTGAAACCTACATCCCAGCCTCACCCTCTTTTTGTGTGGTACTGGGTTGGACCCAGAGGCATTCTACTTTTAAACTATACCCCCAGTTCTTTTTATGTTTTGTTTTGAAAGAGTCTCACTATATTACTGAGATTGTCCTCAAACCTGCAATCCTCTCGTCTTAGCATCTCAAGTATTGGGATTACAGGTGTGTGCCACAATGCCAGACATATTTTTATCTTTTATTCACTATAGAACTTAATATATCTTCCTCCATATAAATCATATGTAATCTTCCACTGTTGTTCATGAATGAATCACCATTGCTGCTATTATTATTATTATTATTATTATTATTATTATTATTACTTTGTGGATGAGCAACCTGAAGCTCAGAGAATTTAAATGAATTTTTTTTTCAAAAAGCATTTCTTGAAAATCTCATTCTCAGGTAGTCACTTTGACTCAGAAAAAAAAGCCAGGCTGCACAACAGTGATAAGTGATCAGCAGGTAATGACATGTGACTGGTACTAGCAAAGCAAGACACTAGAGATAAAATGTTAATAGCAGTAATGTTTTCTAAAGAACAGGCTAAGAATGTCCTTGAATCTCTCCTGGTTTCTAGTCCATGCTCCAAACAGACTCCTGGCAAAGGAGTCAGGTTCCCCATATCCTGATACTGGTAATAGCAATATGGGAGAAATTGAAGAAGCCAATAAAACCTCTCTGACCCTCAGTTTCCTCACTCCTAAAATGGCGATATTAGAACCAGGCTGGTTCTAACATGGTTCAACAACAGGATAGTTATGAGTCAGTTCAGGTGCAGGCTCAAGGGAAAGAAAGGGAAGGAAGAAGGATGCTTCTAGAGAACAGCGTATGGTCCAGAGCACTGGGGTCATTTGGGCCCAAGTGCAGAGAAAAGGCAGATCATCAGATAAGTTCCAAACTGCTCCAAAACTTAGGAGCATCCTAAACTGTTTGATTTTTGGTTTCTCAGTGAGTATTAGTATTAGAGGCTTCCCGGAGGCAGCAACATTGTAATAATACTGTTACCCAAATCCAGAAAGAACTTGACAATCACATTATTTTTTTCATCATTCTCTTTCTACAGAAAACTTACAAAATCCATCTTTATGTGGAATCGCAACTGATCTGCAGCTCCGTCTTGTGGTGAGCAATACAGCTTCTCTAACAGGAAGTATACAGCTTCTCCAGTGTGTCTGCCTCAGCTGTCAGTTCAGCATGGCCACTGCCCTCGGCCTCCGGCACCTCCTTCCAGGCACTCGTGGGCGTCCCTACCTGTACCAACATTCTAGCACAGCCACATTTTCATGGATCCCTATCCAGAGCCAGATCTTCAAGTCAGCTGCTTCCTATCCCAGTCTTTGAGCAGAGTATCACAGAAATCACTTAAAAATACTCATCTTCACTTTGGGAATTTGCTTGGACTGTTGTCTGGCAGCGTACAGCCATTTCTTCCACAGTGATAACAGCCCAGTACAATAAAACTTCAGATGCCATGCTCCCTCTTTAACCATTACCAACTGCTACCCTTGTGTAGAAGCCACCATCTCAGATTCCAAGTCACTTCCCAACCAGGAAAGAAGCCAGGTCTATCACTAGACCAGAGCACCCTGGAGCCTCTGCTGTCTGCAGAACTCACCTCCTGCCTGCAATCCTGTGGCGCTGTGTCTTATACCAGAACTGTTGCCTCTGCCCCTCAACCAGAAATGGTGCTGGTGCTAAAGCAGGTGCAGCCCACAAGTGTCCTGCCATCAGTATCCCTCTCACCAGAGACCAGTTTCCAAGGTGAGTTCGACAGCTAGAAGGGAAGGAAATGAAATTCATATTCACTAGGAGAGTGAAATCAAATCTACAGCTGAGGAGTAGGGAGTCCATATATAGGCAGAACTAAAGACCTGAGACCTCAACCACTATTCTTGATCAGCACCCTGTTATTTCAGACTGAGGGAGCCTCTATTCCACTGCCCTGGCAAATAGGTGCCCTGATATCACAGTATTATAATGAATTCACTTCCTTGATTTATTGCTGTGGTCTTCTTGGAAGACACTTCAAAACTGATCTTGGTAGGGACAGGATTATTTTCCCTAATATAGGCCAGGACTTAACATCTTGTGTCAGCAATCCTGTCCAAAGAAAGGGACTCATAATCTGTCCTTGTTCTATTTCATGAGAAAAGACTCACTCTCTGTCTCTCCCTCCCTCCCTGCCTCCTTCCCTTCTCCCTCTCCTTCTCCCTCTCCCTCTCCTTTGTACATTGAAGAGTTGTTTGAATCTCCATATATTAGAGAGAATTGAGAGGATACTATATGAGAATGATAGGCTTTATGAAACATTTTTGTATGGTACATGGGATGTTACCCAGGATCTCCAGCGTAAGAGGTCAGAACTCTAAAAATAAGCCACATAACCAGCCAAAAATATTTCACATTTTAAAAATCACTTTCACTTTTCATATCACTTATAATGATCCCAAAGCACAAATAAAATCAACAAACATTGACACAAAACAATCACCAGTTACAACTAGCACAGTCAATGCATAGGTCTAATATGGGATCTTGCCCATGGTCCTTAAGAGCTAATATAATTGCTTTACCCACTGTTAGCAGGTGCTTGATTACCCTGTTGGTGGGTAGGGGGATCATCTTACTTACCAGTGACTGCCAACTCTCTGATTCCTTTCCAGTAATGGAAACTACCATTAGGATGAAGACCTCCCAGAGATTTGAATCTACAAGCCAGGCCTTTTCTCTGCTTCAAATTCCAGAAATCCTCAAGTTGGGCAGTAGCAGAAATAGCCTGATAATTGAGAGTTGCCTACCACCTTAACTTTCAATAATAGATCCAGTCTAGAGTTCTGTTAATCTCTTGCCATAGTCTCCAAGGACAAGCAAGGTACAGACAGAGAATAAGATGGGTAGGATATGAAAACAAAAATTTCACAGCTTCTAGATGCCTACTGCATCCTGGGAGAAAAACAAGATTCTCTTCTCTTCCCTTTAGAACCCCTGATATGCACCAGCTTTTTGCCTGCATTAATACCATGGGCCCAGAGAAGCCTGATTCTGAAATCCACAGTTCGGGAAAGAACAGCCTGAGTCTGGAGGACCAAGGGACACTTGAGACTAGGATTGAGTGTAAGAGACTTGGCAGACATCACTACAATGGTGGAAGATATTCTCCCACAGTTTCTCTATTTTTTGAAAGAACTTGACCGATGTCAAAGTACCACAGCAATTAAAGCTAAAGATACCAGACCCATCAAGGTGAAGAAGGTCGGGAACAAGTCTCTTAAAGGGTCCCTGAGATCAAGTCAGAGAGCACAAGCATAAAGCCTCTGACCTATTGATGGGGCCTTGAAGACAAAATCCAGACAAAGGACCAAAGTGCCTGAGGGAGGGACAAGTACTTGCTTACAGTGCAGCAGACAGCGACAGCACTCCTGTGAACAAAATCCAAGTATTCTCATAGCAAACCTCACAAAGTTGCATACAGCATGACCGGAAAAAGTAAGGCCCACAGGCAGGAAAATACCAAAAATCTCAGAGAAAACAACTTCAAGAAACCAAAAATACTTAGTCAGGGAACAAAGTCAACACAGAGGAGAAACCAAACATTCCCAAGAGCAAAAGGAAGAGAAATACATCTGAGTTTAGTCAAGAGTCCTTTAAAAAGCTTCAAAGCTCTCTGGTCTTGCAAGTGCACTGGGGAAGATGAGCAATAAGAAAACTGTGCTACCTTCCTCCATGGCCCAGGAAACTCAACCAGCACCAATGACCCTCAGGCATCTCTGGCTGTCAAACCATGGCAGGATACCCCACATTTGTTAAAGATTCTGAGAAACCTCAAGTAAGAGCCCAGAAACTAGAGAGCAGTGCTTAAAAAGAGTTTCCATCATCTCAGAATGAGCTGCCACAGCCTGAGAAGGTCAAGTTGGTGCCTTTGCCTTTTCTAAGCCCAGAAAGACCTCAAGCTCTGCCTGTTCCTTGGAAGCCACAGTCTGTGGCCTCACATAGGCAAACAGCAGCTCACCCAGCCCAGCCTGCTTCCACTTACTCAGCTCTGCCCACTGCAGTCAAAGCAACCCAAGCAGCTCCTGCCAGCACATCTTGGGTGGCCCTCCCAGACAAGCTCAGACAGCTCTGACCAGTGCAGCCCACCTGGGGTGGACTAACTCTATCAGTCCAGTTTCCCTCAGTCTGCAGCTTCCAGGCCTGCGCTCTGCGAAACAGAGTTATGCACAGGCACCCTTTTGCCACTGTTTTGACCAAGCCCCAATCACCATCCAAGCCACAAACCCAATTTCTACTCCAAGACTTCACCCCATTCCATGGAGGAAACCCAATATTCCTGAGTCAGTCACTTCTGACCCCATCACAAGACTGAAGAGGCCAGAGCATGAAGGCATGAAGAGGCAGGCTCAACTACAGCAAGAGAATGCTGCCAAATACACTGCTTGGGGAAACTGTAGCTTTTCACTGAGATGGGAATAGAGATGAAAAGTGCTTAATACTATGGCTATGCAATGTGAGAGCTGCCAAGATTACTGGGACCACCTGGGGACAAAATGTTCTACAAAGAATGTAGAGATACAAGAAGGTAGTTACAGTTATAGGCACAAGTTAATTTTATATATTTAAAACTTACCGAATTAAGAAATGTAAAAGAAATGGCTAAGAGATCATTATAGTTTGTTGTGTTTCGAGTTCCTATTGCCTGTGGTTTGCTTTGGACAGTAGAGGATCAAAGGCTACATTAGAAAGAAGGAATGGAAATCAGGAAGAGAACAGGAGGTAAAGATAAGAACTGAGGGAATATGGTCCAGGACTAGAAGGGCCCAAAGAGGAAAGATGCATGGTCTTATAAGTAGAAATGGATTAAGTGGCAGAAGTAAGAGACATAGTCTAAGGTTATTGTTAAAAGATTAAAATTTGAAGATAGTCAGGTATGTGTTTGCACAGGCCTGCAATCTCAGTAATTTTGAGGATGAAACTGGAGGATCACAGGTTTGAGGCCAGCCTCAGCAACATCTCAAGACCCTCAGAAACTTAGTGATACCCTGTTTCAAAGTAAAAGATAAAATAAAGCCAGTAGTGTATCTAGAGGTAGAATTCCCCTTGGTTAGTCTTCCTGTACCAAATAAATAAATAAAGTTGAAAATGGTAGAATTTGAGTCTGGGTTAGTAAGAAGAAATGCAAATAATAATAATAATCCCCTTATGGAGAATATTCTTTTGACTTATCTACTAAACAGTCATTTTAGAAAATAAGTTTCAGAGACATCTCCAATCTGTCTGGGTTACCTAAGATCAGAGATGAGAAAGGTCAAGAGAAAACTAGAGGGAATCTACCCAGGAGGGCTCACAGTTATTCTTGGATAAGCTGAAACCTGGGACCTAGACTCATGAACGGCAACAGCAAGAGGCCCACTCAGAAACACAGCCTAGAATATGAATCACCATCTACTCCACACCCACGCACCAGGGCCACAGGATGCGCTACTCCAGCTAACCTGCAAACACGCAAGGCCAAGGTCACCCCGCGCCTTTTCTAGTGAGGTTCGGCGATGGTCAGGGTCACAGCAGGCAGAAGAGCAAGGCCTCACTGTGAGGCCTGTGGCCCCTCAAATCCTTAGTTTTGCAAGGGCCCCAAGGCAGCCAACCTAGCTTTTAGATCACAGCATCCGACGTTAAAAGTAGATGAAATCAAACTTCGAAGGGTACTTAACACTAAATCGAGGGTCCTGTCAGGTCCCCCTGCACCTATCCTGGCACTTCCCATCTCACACACCAAAGCCATCAACTGACAAAAAGGAAAACCGCCTTCCAACGTCCGTCCTTTCGCACAGGTGCAAGCGACGGGTGCGCATGCGCAGGAGACTGCTGCCGAGCAACTGTTGCACCCCGGCGCCCACGGGTGCATGTGCTCCTGGAGAATCTTAGAGGGGTGGTGGCCAGAAGAGAGGGTGGGCGACAGTGAAGAGGAGATAGGAACAGAGAGACTGGTGCTGGCCACCGAGGAATTGTGACCTCACCGCCTGGCAACTCTCAGTGGGGCACTGTGGAGCATATCTGTAATCCCAGGCATTGTGAGACAGAGACTGGAAGGTCGTGGGTTCAAAACCAGGCTCCAAAACTTAGTGAGGCCTTCATCAACATAGTGAGACCACATTTCAAAATAAAAATACATGAAATAGGGCCAGATGTATATCTCAGAAGTAGAATACCCCTGGGTTCAATTCCCCAATCCTCAGGATCACACACACACACACACACACACACACACACTCACTATTGGTATGAAGAATGATCTTGTTACATGTTAGAGTTTTTATCTAGAGTGCCCCCCCCAAGATGCATTTGTTAATGGCTTAGACTCCAGCTTGACACTATTGGGAGGAAGTGGAACTTTCACAAGTTGAATGCTTAACCATGTCAGGTGGCACCTGCTTGTAATCTCAGCTACTTGGAAGACTTTGACAGTGAATCACAAGTCATTTTGAAATAAGAGCTCTAGATTGCTGAGGACCTGGTTAAGTTGCTGCGGCTGTCCTGAACTTGTGATCCTCCTTTGTCAGCCTCCCAAGTACTGGGACTGCAGGCATATGCCACCACCCCAGAGCTTCTCTTGAATTTTTCTAAAATAAAAAATGGTTTTAAGCAGGAGGTGTAGTTCAGTGAAAGATTACATGCTTACCATGTATGAGGTTATGTAGCCAATTTCCAGTGATAAATACAAACACCCCAAATTGTCTTAATTTTATTCTTGTGGTCCTGGCATTTGGGTGTTTACAAATGACATTCTTTTGAATGTTCAATATGATTATATGGATTTGGGGATAAATCTTAAAGCATTCACAACATTTGTCATTGCTGCATTTATGGTTGTTGTACTTGTGATTGAAAGCAGGGCACTCTCTTTTTCAGCCAAACCCTCAATAATTTTTATATTTTATTTTAACTCAGGGTCTCACTGTTACTGAAAGCTGGCCTGGAACCTATAGTCCTCCCATCTCAAGTTCCCAAGTACTTGGATTGCAGGTGTTCATCTTCATGAACTTTTAAAGCATTTTTTCTTTCTTTTTTGTGTGACTATCTTAGTTGAAATATCTTTACATAGGATTAGTATTTGTTACCTGGTACTTTCATTTACACTTCCAATTTTCTTTCAAAAGACTATGGTTGCTAATTAGAGAATTTAGAGAAAATGGACAAACTCCTTGAAAGACACAAACTATAAGTATAGCACAAAAAAGAACATCTGAATAGATACATAACGTAAAGAGACTCAAACATTAATCAAAATCCAACCTACATTCTACACAAAACTTGAATACAAAATTTCATAGCAGCATTATTTGTGATAGCAGTAAAGTAAAAACAACCCAAAAAAACATGGGCTAATCCTTTGCAATATAAATTTGTTGGGCTCCTGCCCGGCAGGCCCGGGGAGGCCCGGCCCAAGATGGCACCTGGCAAGGTGCCAGAGGCAGCTGACTGCTGGATGACTGACAGGTGATCACCTTCCTGGAGGAGGGCTGTACCACTCACACGGAGGAGGTCCCGCAGCATTTTCTCCATGCTATCCTTAGATAGCTCTGATCCCATAGCTGTTTCTGAATCTTGTACTAAACTATTTCTTTAAGGCTCCGTCGCTCTACCTTGAACTTTAAGGCTCTGTCGCTACACCACGAACTTTAAACAGGCCTGTATCCCGTCACTTTTTTCGTGACCCTTGACTTAGTCACTTACCTGCAAACTTACCTGTGCACAATGAGTTTCTTTTCCTTTTCTTCCCCGTAAGGGCCACCAGTTATCACCTCCCACGCTTGACCCCTGCCCTCAGGGGCCCAGAGAGAGAGAGAGAGACGACAATCACGGTTGCTAGTTCAAGCTTCTTTATTGTTCTCCTCTCTAACAGGAAGAGTGCTAAGCTTATAAGCCTAACAGCAAGGGGAGGGAGATACTTGGGACCAATCATAGACGTGATCATGAGGTTACTGTATGCCACTCACTAGTTCTCCTATGCATGCACTATCTGCCCACCAGCTCTGAGGTACTGGGGTATGTGCGCTGACGTGGTACAGCCCTCCTCCAGGAAGGTTATCATCTGTCAGTCATCCAGCAGTTGGCTGCCTCTGGCACCTTGCCAGGTGCCATCTTGGGCCGGGCCTCCCCGGGCCTGCCGGGCAGGGGCCCAACAATGATTCAACAATAAACAGAACTACAACACAGACATACTATACTAGTGTTGAAATGCATGGAACTCACCTATCATCCCCTAGAAAAGCTTGCTCATCTTTTAAAGATGTTTGTCCTTCTAACGGCTCCAACCCTAATCTATGAAGGCATTAAGACAACAAGAACTGAGTTATTTTTACTCACTATTATAGTGAGTAATTTGATTCACATAGATACATGAGAGTAACACACACTCAACGAGTATTTGCTAAAGGAATGAGAGCATCTAGCCTGGAGGCTTTCTCCTATTTTTAAATGTTTTTAAAATTTTGTATGTGCTTTTATTGGTGAATTATAGTCTCACAGCATAATGTAAATCATGTTGACAATGACATACATGCACACAGCACTTGGTCCCCCTCCTACCTCTTGGCTTTCTGCTTCTACCTCTAACTCTCTTGTAGTGGAGAAACCTTGGACCCAAAAACATAACTGACAGTTTTTTGTTGTGTATCTCAAATATCATCATAATTGGCTACTCCATCATTGCCATTTTTTAGAGAGTGAGACAACACTTATCTCAACAACATTTGGATATCCAAGAATATATACAGAATGTCAATTGGGGTCACAAATAAAAGTAGGCAATACAGATAAACAAGTCAGCAGATCATGTGATTTTCCTGAAAGTTATCTTCTAGTGCTGAATGAAAGGCAAAAAACCAAACCAGACAGTGGGGAGGAGTATGAGCAGCAGGAAAAGACCTACTGCCAGAGCGTGACTGGGGGTTGACATAGAAGGAGTGATGAGAGAAACTCTCTTACAAGAGGTGACTTAAATGATAAGGTGAAACCACAAACCATGTGAAGATCAACATCAAAAACCCCAGGAAATCAGAAAGCTGTGCAAAGATCTTGAGTGGGGCAGCAGATGTTCAGTCATGAGGCTAGAGTAGAAAGTAAGGAGGAGACGGGTGGGTTGTGGGAGATGAGGTCAGAGAGGCAGCAGGCATGGAATACCCCTGCCATGCAGGATAAGGAGTTTGAAATTTGTGAGTCTGTGGGACTGGGAATGAAACCAGGGGCATTCCAGCTATGAGCAATATACCCAACACTATTTTATTTTGGAATTTTTGAAATAGGATCTTGCAAAATTATCATGCAATAGCCTCAAACCTTCCATCCTCTTGTCTCAGTCCCTCAGGTACTGGGATTACAAGTGTAGGCCAACATGCTGGACAGGAGTTTGAAACATTATCCCAGTGCCATGGAAGTTATTAAAGGGTTCTAAGTCCAGGTGTTAGAGAATCTTATTCTTTGTTTTTAAAAAATTATTAGCTGCTGTTATAAGAATGAGTGGTATTAGGTGAGGATGGATGCCCCTTCCTATAGCAGAGATTGCCCCTCTGAGAATGGCACTTATGACAGGAGAAAAAGTCAGCAAGTGGCAACTGCCTGTTGGCCTTGTTACTTTTGCCCCCACAGAAGCTTCTCTGGGCAGGTGTCCTTTTTTAACCCTAATGCAATATATCCCGAGGGTCATGTTCTAGGAATTAGCAATTAGAAATGATCATGAAGAAGTGCAGAACACAGTGATATTGAGGTAACAAGAGGTCAGGCAGAGGCTGTTATATTCAGGAAAAGCGTTCATTGTCAGATATGGGCCCCATTAAGAAGTTCATTTTCTAATCTGAGTTGGTCTAGCATGTGATCTGCTAAAGCCTACTTGCTGACAGAATATCTTCAGTGTGGGGCTTCAAACCTTTGGAGAGGGATAGATAAGATGTTCCTCTTATTTATGCCAAAACCAGGAGGATATTTGTAGCCTTAATTTCCTTATTATACAATATTGTCCTGTTTTTAGTTTTTACATTAAACAAGATATGAAGAATGCCTAATGTTCATGTTGGTCATGCTTTTCTTGCTTATTCTTTGTGTTCTTTAAAAGATAAGTGTGAAGGCCGGCATGATGGCACATGCCTGTCTTGCTAGTACTTGGAAGACTGAAACAAGTGTATCAACAGATTTGAGACCAGCCTCAGCAATTTAATGAGACTCTGTTTCCAAATAAAAAATAAAATAAAATATAGGTGGATGTATAGCTCAGAGAGAGAGAGAGAGAGAGAGAGAGAGAGACAGAGAGAGAGAGAGACAGAGAGAGAGACAGAGAGAGAGAGAGACAAAGAGAGAGGAGAAAGAGAAGAGAAGAGAAAGAAAGAAAGGGAAAAAGACAAGTGTGTTCACCCTTGTTCCAGTTGCCAAAAACCCTGAACAGGTAACTAATTCCTCTACTAAGACTAGATCTTCATTTTTAGATCCTCCTAACAATTATCTGAAAAACTTCAAGTAGATGTTTTTTATATTATAATAACAGAAATAGCCAGTGTATGCTGATCTTTGTCTTTGGTTCAGCCAAAGTTTCTTAAAATCTCCTTGTCAAATCTTCACATCAGTGAGATATGGTGGCACACATATGTAATCAGTACTTAGAAGTCTGAGACAGGAGGATTTCAAGTTTGAGGCCAGCCTCAGCAACTTTGCACTGGGGATGTACCTCAGAGATAGTGTGGCCCGGAGTTCAACACTCAGGACACACACACACACACACACACACACATACACACTATACAGCTATGAAAATAATCTCATCATATGCTTTTCATCTGGAGGCTCTGCAAAAGCATGTGTGTTATAGGCTTAGGGCTCAGCCTGGCACCACTGAGATCATGATGTACCTTGAAGAGTTAGAGTCTAAACCGCATGTAGTGGCACCTGCTTATAATCCCTACTACTTGGGAGATTGGGACAGGAGGACCACATGTTCAAGACCCAACTGAGAAATTTAGAGAGATACTTACAAAAAATACAATTTTAAAAAATGGCCGAAGATGAGCTCAGAGGTAGAGTATGGAAAATAATGGAACATAGGGAGGATTTTGGTTATTTAGGGAATGTTCTGGAAGAGGGTAGTGGGGGTCAGTCTCTCCTCTCTTAATTTTCTTTTGTTCTATTTAATTCTCTCTCTCTCTCTCTCTCTCTCTCTCTCTCCCTCTCCCTCTCTCCCTCCCTCCCTCTCTCCCTCCCTTTTATTTTTCCATCTGATCTCTCTCTCATCCAGGGAATTTGGGGAGCAGCTTACTTGATGGTGCATTCCATTCCATGAGCTACTTCCATGCCAAGGCCCAAAGTAATGAGGACAAATGACCCTGGACTGAAAACAACATAAATGTGGATCAAATAACACTTGTCTCTTTATAAATCAATTATATCAAAAGTTTTCTAATGTAAATGAAATCTGATTAACACACCATACTCCTCCTAATCTTACACATATAACACTAACCTAGAGTAGCTACAGATTATCTTAATATCAATGATAACACATGGCCTGGTTTGTAGAAACTAAATAAATGCTGTGAGCCTCATATCACACACCAGACATGTGAATAATAAGTCTATAAACACCATATTTATCTTGAGGTCCTATATAGGATCTCATCTTCCTCTGTACTCTTCTCATCTTGTATCACACACTCTCTACTCACTGACATTAGAGAAATCCCCACATATAGCAATCTAGGTGTCCTAGAAAGCTTAAGATCAATTAAAGTTATGAAATTTATGGATTTCTCCCCCAAACCAGATCAGTCTTAAGATAAATGACTAGGCATTCAGAACTTACTCACTTTATCACAGTCACAAGACAAGTTAGAAAAACATTCACCAGGGTATGGAAGACAAGGGCCCTGGAGATCAGGTTCAGCTGACTGGAGATGTGTCCTCATGCTTGTTTACATGGTGCAACCCCAAACAATGCCTCTGTCACATACCATTCTTTAACTTTCTCCTCAGTTATGTCTAAGGTAACATTCACAGTATTTCCAAATGACCAGTCATCAAGAGAAAAACAAGTAATGTGTCCTACCATGTTGGAGTCCCTAACAACACAATACACACACAAACACACACAAAAAGAACAGTAAATGTAGAGACTTCAAAAGCAATGCCAAGTTGAAAAAATACTAAGGAATGGCAAAAATTGCATGATATGATATAAAACAGAATGAAATATCATATTTAGGATTCTTCCCTTCAGTATACAGAAAGCATGACCGTTTCTGCAGTAGGTAGCTAACAATATAAAAATTATTGACATATATTTTCAGTTCATTCAAAATGAGAACAAAGTGGGTTGACATGTTTCTCACAGATACAAAAAAATACAAATACACTTCGATCTCTCTTTTTTTTTCTGTTCCCACTCTTTCTCTATGATACACTAATCTTTTCCTCTTGCTTTAACTCCTCTTTGCATTTTGCCTGGTTTTTCACCTATGCATGGCTTCAAAGGAATGAGAAAGGCCCAAGATTCCATTACTGGCAGAGGCAAAGAGGCCCCATAACTGCCACATGGAAGTTAAGTAGAGAAGAAGAGAGAAAGAGCCCTTAGTGTTTCTCACTTTTGAAGATTACAATGGCAGGATGTCAGGACCCAAGCAGTCAGAGGCAGAAAATTCTGGGCAAAAGAATTGCAACCAAAGTACAGAAGAGAGAGAGTGTGCAGTCACTGCTCTCGTGTTTGCTGCAAATGTACAGGATCCACTTGTCAAACATTGTATGAAAGAAAAGATGCCTGCCTCAGAAGTTGGTAGGAAGTAACATCCATGAGGGTAAATTTGGGGTCATTATCTTAATAAGTTGGGCTTTGAGCAAAGGGCTCGGTACCACTGGAATCTTTGCAAGGCATATGATTCCAAAAGAAGGAACGCGTGGCATTTCCCACTTTGCATTATTATATTCTGGAAATTT
>PVLC010016463.1:0-35396 GCA_004027655.1 Graphiurus murinus | reverse complement strand
CAAAAAAAAAAAAAAAAAAAAAAAAACCTAACTTGAGATTTCACCTAACCCCAATCAGAACTGCAATCATCAAAAACACAAAAACAAATGCTGGCAAGGGAGTAGTAATACATTGTTGGTGGGATTACAGATTAGTGCAACCACTTTGGAAAACAGTATGGAGGATCCTCAGACAAATGGGAATGAACCTACCATATGATCCAGCAATACCACTTCTGGGTATCTACCCAAAAGAATGGAAACCAAACTATCAGATCGATGCATGTGTATCTATGTTTATAGCTGCACAATTCACAATTGCTAAACTATGGAACCAGCCAAGATGTC
The DNA here is from genome assembly GCA_004027655.1 of Graphiurus murinus. Taxonomy (NCBI): domain Eukaryota; kingdom Metazoa; phylum Chordata; class Mammalia; order Rodentia; family Gliridae; genus Graphiurus; species Graphiurus murinus. The sequence continues at coordinate 35,069 of PVLC010016463.1, read as the reverse complement.
CATCAACAGATGAATGGATTACATAACTATAGGATATGTATACAATGGAATTTTACTCAGCTATAAAGAAGAACAAAATCATGTCATTTGCAGGGAAATGGATGGAACTAGAAAACATTATGTTAAGTGAGATTAGTCAGTCACAAAAAGTAAAAAATTGTATGCTCTCCCTAATGTGCAGAAGCTAGGGAGAAAAGCGGGGCATAAGAGGGACTCTAGACAAAGAAGGAGAAACCTTAAATGAGCAAAGAAGGTGACTTAACTGAAGGTTATGGGAGGAACACCCTAATTCACATGATATACTTTTACAAACATATCAAAGTCAATCACTAAACTGAACTTGAGAAGGAGGTACGGGGAGGGAGTGGGGCGGGAATTGGGGAAGGGTTAAATGAGAAATGTATGTATGTATGTATGCCTTTACCAGCTTGTACCTAACAAAGATGTATGATTACAATGCACTAAAAAAATAAATAAATAAATAAATTTTTAAAAATTAAAAAGCTGGGGTGTAGAGCTCAGTAGCAAAATACCCTTGGATTGAATCCCTAGTAACCCTCACCACACCACCACCATAATTACCAATAAGGATACCAGCAGATTACTCTGCAGAAGCCTTTTAAATCATGAGGAATTAGGATCCTAAAAAAAATAGCCTGCCAACAAAAATATTCCTAGCAAAGCTGTCCTTCAGAAGCAAAGCAGAGATAAAACATTTCCAAGAAGACAAATGCTGACTGTCACCATCACCATCATACTTGTTTTACAAGAAATGCTAGGAGTTTTTCAACTTGTAACTAAATAATGACATGAAACATAAAGTACAAAACTCATCTGTAAAGTTAAATACATACACAAATTCTGAATATTGTGATATTATAATGATGGTGGAAAATTACTTTCAGTAATAACTTTTAACTCTTAAAAGACAAAAGTATTAAAGATAACTATAGCTACAATAATTTGTTAATAGATGCACAATAAAAGATGTAAAGTGAGCTGGTCGTGGTGGCACATGTCTGTAATCCCAGTACTTGGGAGATGGAGACAGGAGGATTGCAGGTTTGCAACCAACCTCAGCAACTTAGTAAGGCCCTCAGCAAGTTAGCAAGACTCTGTTTAAAAATAAAGAATTAGAATGAGGCAGAATGCCACTGGGTTCAACCCCTAGTACCACCAAAAAAAAAAAAAAGTACAGAATGACATCAACTGCATAAATTGTAATTATAGAAGCCAACAAAGTGAAATTGAACTTTTATATGCAACTAAAGTTTAGTTGTTGTCATTTAAGCACACTAACTGTTCTAAGTATATATATATATATATATATATATATATATATTTTTTTTTTTTTTTTTTTTTTTTTTTGGAACCCAAATGCATTCTCCCCCTGAGCTATACTCCCAGCCCTTTATAATTTTTTTTTTTCCTTTTTTGGAAATAGGATCTTGGTAAGTTGCTGAGGCTGGCTTCAAACATGTGATCTTCCTGTCTCAGCATCCCAAGTCCTGGGTTTATAGGTGTGTGCCACAATACCCAGATTACTGTATCTTTTGATTAGAGAATTTAATTCATTTATGCTTAAAGTAACTCATGATAGGTATTAATTTTGTTGTCTGGTTGTTTTGTAGGAATGAAAGTTCTCTTTTTGCTGTCTTTGTAATTTGATTTGATTTTCTACAGTGGTATGCTTTGATTCTTTGTATCTTTGTGTATGTACAAGATTCATTTTTTTCTTTATGGCTATCAAAAAGGTTGTATAAAATATACTTAGATACCGGGCGTGGTGGCGCACTCTTGTAATCCCAGTACTTGGGAGGCTAAGATAGGAGGATCTGGGTTCATAGCCAGATCTGGGTTAGTGAGACCTCCACAACTTAGTGAGACCCTGTTTCAAAATAAAGAATAAAAAATAGGGCTGGGGGTGTAGCTTGGAGGTAGAATGCTCCTGAGTTCAATCCCCAGTACTGCCAAAAATAAATAAATAAATAAATAAATAAATAAATAAATAAATAAATGAATAATAATAATTTTAAAAAGGGCTGGACTGGGTGTGGTGGTACACATCTGTAATTCTAGTAATGGGGAGGCTGAGACAGGAGGATTGCATGTTCGAGGACAGCCTCAGCAAGTAGTGAGACTCTCACCAACCTAGCAAGACCCTGTTTCCTAATAAGAAATAAAATTAGGGTATAGCTCAAAGGTAGAATACCTCTGGGTTCAATCCCCAGGACCACAAAAAAAGGACTGGGAGTATAGCTCTGAGGTAGAATGCCCCCAGGTTCAATCCCCATTACCCAAACAAAATCAAACAGCTGGCCCAGTAGTGCATACCTGTAATCCCAGTTCTTGGGAGGATGAGACAAGAAGACTGCAGATTTGAGGCCAGCCTCTGCAATTCAGTGACTTAGTGAGACTCTGTTAAAAAACAAAAAAAGCTATGGGTGTAGATCAGAGGCAGAATACCTCTGGGTTCAAACACAGCACACACACACACAAAAAAAGTAGTCATACTTAAATTAGATAAAAAAGACTTTCAATCAAAAATCTGTCATAAGAGACAAAGAAAGTCACTATATGATGACAAGCCAATTAACTAAAAAGATACAATTATATACATATATGTATCCAAGAATGAAGCACCTAAATACAGAAAGCAAATACTAACAAAATTGAAGGGAGATTACAATATAAAAATAATAATAGTAGTTCAATACTCTAACAATGGGTAGATCGCCCAGGCAGATTATTAATAGATGGCATACATCAATGACAATACAGACCAAATGGGCCTAACTGAAATATACAGAATGAAACATCTAACAGCAGTGGAACAAATATTCTCAAATAAACACCCTAACTCTACACCTCATGGAATTTGGTGAGGTGGGGGGAAAGAACACACTAAACCCAAGGTTAGCTGAAAGAAAGAAATACACATCCTTCTATGATAAAACTCTCAATAAATTAGGTACAGAAGGAATGCACTTCAATATAATAAAGTTAGCCACATATAACAAGCCCACAGCAGACATCCACCCAATGGAGAAAAGCTGAATTTTTTTCCTCTGATATCTGTAACAAGTAAAGTATGCCTACTCTCATCATTTCTATTCAACATAGTAGTGGAAGTTCTAGCCAATCAGGCAAGAAAAAGAAATCTAAAACATCTAATATGGAAAGGAAAAAGTCAAAGTAAGTATCTCTGTATCCTACATATTGAAAACCCTAAAAAAAAAAAAAAAAAAACTAAAGACTCCAAAAAAGTGTCAAAACTAATAAACCCAATAAAGTTGCAGAATGCAGTTAAAAACATACAAAGATGTATTTCTATATAGTAACAAAGAACTATCTGAAAAATAAGAAAGTAATTTCATTTATAGTAGAATCAAAAAGAATTAGTACTTAGGAATAAATTTAACCGAAGAGGTGAAAAATCTTTGTATTACAAACTATAAGACATGGATGATTAAAAAAAAAATTTCAAAATACAAACAAATGACCCAGGCGTGGTGGCGCATACTTGTAATCCCAGCATTCGGGAGGCTGAGACCGATCTCAGCTACCTAGTGAGGCACCCCGCAACTTAGTGAGACTCGGTTTCAAAATAAAGAATAAAAAATAGGGCTGGGGGTATAGCTCGGAGGTAGAATGCCCGAGTTCAATCCCCAGTAAAAAACAAAACAAAAACAAAAAACAAATGGAATGATAGCCCATGTTCATGAGTTGAAAGTTTTTGTTTTTTGTTTTTGTGGTACTGGGAATTCATCCCAGGGCATTCTAACTCATCTCCCCCCCCCCATAGTTCTATTTTATCTTTTACTTTGAAACAGGTTTCACTAGGTTTCTGGGAGTTACACTGCTAAAGCTGTCCTTGAACTTGTGATCCTCCTTAAGCCTCCCAAGTACTAGGATTACAGGCATGTGCCACCAAGTCTGGCAAAATTAATACCGTTAAATGTCCATACCACACAAAGTGATCTAGAATTTCAATTTAACTCCTATGAAAATTCCAATGTCATTTCCCATAGAAACTGAAAATATTAAAGTTTATATGGGAGCCAGGCGTGGTGGCGCATGCTTGTAATCCCAGCATTTGGGAGGCTGAGACCAGAGGATCCGGGTTCGCGGCCAGCCTCAGCTACCTAGTGAGGCACTCCGCAACTTAGTGAGACTCGGTTTCAAAATAAAGAATAAAAAATAGGGCTGGGGGTGTAGCTCGGAGGTAGAATGCCCCTGAGTTCAATCCCTAGTACCGCAAATAAATAAATAAATAAATAAATAAATAAATAAATAAATAAATAAATAAATAAATAAAGTTTATATGGAAGCACTAAAAAGTCTGAAAAGCCAGAGCAATATTAAGTAATAACAAATCTACACTACACTGCAAATCTATAGTAACCAAAACACTACAGTATTGACATAAAAATAGATAGATACATTGAGATTCTATCTAACTTGAGCTAGAATAGCAATCATAGAGAATAAAATAAAGATAAACGTTGGAGAGGATGTGGGAAAATAGGAATTCTTCTATATTATTTGTGGAGTCTAAATTAGTATATCACTATGAAGATCAGCACGTAGGTTCTGCAAAAGACCAGAAACGGAACTGCCATATGACTCAACCATACTACTCCTCAGTATCTTTCCAAAAGAATTAAAGTCAGAATACTGCAGTGGAACATGCATATCCATGTTTATAGCAGCACAATTCACAATAGCAAAATTATAGAACCAACCTAGGTGTCCATCAACAGATCAATGGATAAGGAAAATGTGGTCTATACACATAATGGAATTTTAGCTATAAAGAAGAGTATAATTATGTCATTTGCAGGAAAATGGGTGGAACTTGAGAATATTATGCTAAAGTGAGATCAGCCAATCTCAGAAAGTCAAGGGTCATAAGTATTCTCTCATATGCGGAAGCTAGAGAGAAACAGGAAACAAATGGGACTTCAGATTAATGAGGAGACCAGTAGAATACGAGAAGGGGACTAGTGGAAGGGAAAAAGGGAGATTAAGGAAGGAAATAGTTCAAATAATGTTGTGTCCATATATGAAGGTATCACTACCAATCTCACTAGTAAGAGGAGGGGTGAGTAGCAGGGTAGGATCTGATGGGAACACACATCAAGTGCCACATGCATATATGTATATATCACTTTGAACCTCACTATCATGTATAATTACAATGCACCAATAAGAAATAGACATAGACAAAAATAGAACAGAACAGAGAGGGCAGAAGTAAATCCATGGATTTATAATCAGCTAATGGGAGGGAGTGCTGGGGATTGAATCCCAGCCCCCCCCCCCCTTTTTGCTAAGTTACCATACAAGCCTGGAACCTGGGATCCTCTCATCTCAGCCTCCCAAGTATCAGGAGTGGAGGCCTGCACTACTGTACCTAGCTTACAGTCAACTGATTTTTGAAAATGATGCTGGAATACACAATGGGGAAAACATAGTCTCTTCGATTAATGGTGCTAGGAAAACAATATCCACACATAGATGAAACCAGACCATGTACAAAAATCATCCCATGTACAAAAATTAACTCAAAATGAATTAAAGACATAATTGTAATACCTGAAACTAGAATAAAACATATGCTAAGTATAGTGGCACATGACTGTAATCCTAGTACTCGAGAGGCTAAGACAGGATGACTGCAGGTTTGAGACCAGCCTCAGCAACTTAGGGAGACTCAGCAACCTAGTACAACCCTTTTTCAAAACAAAAAAAATAAAAAGGGCTAGGGGTGTAGCTTGGAGGTCGAATGCCCCGGTTTCAATCTCCAGTTTACGGATGAGAGGGAGGGAGGGAAGGAGGGAGGGAAGGAGGAAAGGAAGGAAGAGCAGGACAAACATACCATAGAGGGGAGAAAGCTCCTTGAAAATGTTCTGGGCGATGACTTTTTTGAATATGACAACAAAAGCACAGGCAACAAAACAAAAACACACAAATGGGATTGTATTAAACTAAAAAGCTTCTACACAGCAAAAGCAAACAAGACAAGAGACAGCCTAAGGAATAGGAGAAAATATTTGCAACCCAAAAGTCTGATAAGGAGGTAATACCCAAAATATGCAAGGGATTCCACTCAATAGCAAAACAACCTGATTTTAAAATGGGCAAAAGATGCTGGGTGTTTTGGTGAATGCCTATAGTCCCAGTCACTAGGGAGGCTAACGTGGGAGGATGATAAGGTAGAGGATGGCCTGAGGCCAGGAGCTCTAGACCTGGGTGGGCCCGCTCCAGGGTGGGGCGGGGGAGGGGACAGACACGCTGCTAGGGATTGAACTCAGGGGCATTCTACCTCCAAACTATAACCCCAGTCATATTGTATTTTTAATTTGTAAACAGGGTCTAGTTAAGTTGCTGAAAGTCTCATTAAATTGCTAAGACTGGCTTCAAATCTGTGATCCTCCTGTTTCAGCCTCTCAAGTACTGGGATTCCAGGTGTGCGCCACACACCTGCTCTAAAAAGGCATTTACCAAAAGAAGACATACAAATGGCTAGCATGTATATGGGAAAAGTTCTCCATTAATGGATAATAATTGCATACGAAAATATGCTTCTCATAGGAAATATATTTCAAAACCAGAAAGAGATAGCACCTGTCATCTATTAGAATGGTTATAATCAAATGCAAAAGATAACAAGTGTTGGTAAGGATGTGGAGAAAAAAGAATCCTGGTATACGATTGGTGGGAATGTAAACTGCTACATCTATTATGGAAAACAGTATGAAAGCTCCTTAAAACAGAACTATGATATGATCCAGCAATTCCACTTCCGGTATATATACAAAAGAACTAAAACGTGGGTCTCGAAGAGACATCTCCATTCTCATGTTCTTTGCAAAACTACTCATCATAGTCAAGATTCAGAAACAACCGAGATGTATACCAACACCTAAGATATGGGTAATGAAAATATGGCATATACATACAATGGAGTCTTATTTGGCCAGAAAGAGAAAGAAATCCTACAATCTGTGATAACATGGAGGAACCTGGAGTAAAGTATAAAATAATCCAGAAACAGAAATACTCTATGATTTCACTTACATGTAGAATCTAAAAGAGTTGAACTCAAGAGAAGCAGAGAGTAGAGCAGTGGTTGTCAAGGCTCAGAGGCAGGTAGAATTCATTAACAGACACAAATCTTTAGATACAAAAGATCTGGGAATCTTTTGTAAATTGCAATGTAAATTAACGTACAATTAATAATACTCTGTTGTATACTTGAAATCTGCTAAGAAAGTAGTTTGTAAGTGCCATTACCCCCTGGTACAATGTGCAAGGCAATGGATGCGTATTATGGTTAGATATAGAATGTCCCCTCTAGAGTTCATGCAATGTTTAGAGTTGTTATAACTAAGCCATGAGGGTTGTAATCTCTTTAGTGGATAAATCTATTGTGATGGATTTACTTGATAGTAACCTGGGCAAGTGGGGCATGACTGGAGGAGGTGGGTCCCTGGATGTATGACCTTGGGATTATATATGGTTCTTCCTCCCCTTGCTCCTTCTCTTACTTCAGGTCTCCATGATGAAATAGCAGAATCCTTGTTCTCTTCCTCTCTCTGCCTCCTGCAGTCATGCCCTGAGGTCCATAGACTGGGCCTGACATGGATTGAACCTCTGAAATCTCCAGAACAATGAGAAAATAAATCTTCCTTCCTCTCAGTTGTGAGGTCAGTTGTTTTGGATTCCAGCAGTAAGAATGCAGACCAAAACAATGTGTAAGTTAGCTTCACTATGGTGATCTATTACAATAGATATGTCTATTATATCATCACACTGGACATCTTAAATATACACAATTTTTTTTGTCAATTATAACTCAAGAAATGGGGGGAAATATCCAAGAGGAGATGGTAAATTAATGGCACTGATAGATAAAATTTCATTCTCAGGTGGGAACACATACTATCCAAAGATCGCTTTAAATATCTCTACTGCTTTCCATCTAGAATATTTACAAAGGTTTCAGTAACCGACAAGACAATAAACCCAATTACCACTAGAAGAATTTTTTTTAAAGTAGCATTTAAACTTTGTTCTCCTCAGTCCATAATTTTCCATAAAATATTTCTAATTTTAACAATCTGATATCAATCATATCAACTAAAAGAAAAAAACAGACTGAGGTATATGCATTAGAAAAGACCAAGAAATAGAGTAAAAGTCTGTTTTCATCAATCAAACTGTTTATTCTCAAAAACAAATTCCTCATAATATTCACTTAATAGATACAAAGATTTTGCCCTTGGTTTCAAGAGAGAAAGATTTTAATGGTGTGTAAATTCCTTTCACCTTGCATCTTTGAATTATTCCAGATGGTGCTGGCAACCACTAATGCCTGTAGCAGTAGCCTGGTTATGTGGGGCATTATGACACATGGAGTAAGGAACCCAATTAAAACCACTTGAACATTTTTTGGTTAGAAGGCAGATATTATAGGCTAAACTTTTGATCGAATCAAAGCCAATTTTTATGCCTCAGCACTTTTTATTGTAATTACATCTGAAAGTAAATGATTTTCTTTTAATCCTAACTTTTTCCCCAAGTCATAAATCTAGGTCATGGGTATTTTTAGTTGTGTTTCAGAAAAGAGAATTTAAGAAATTTACTGCTCCTACCCTGTTCTATACCACTAGACCCTGTATGTGCTATATTAAAAAAAAAAAAAAAAGTTTATTTTGACCTTTGAAATACTGGACATATGATTCTAATGACCAGCTCTATATATTTCAAAAAAATCATGGCAAAAAGCTAACATTACAGAGCATGATCCCCAAGATAAGTATGCATATATGCACAAGAAAAATTAAAAAGAGAAAAAAGATATTGTGATTTGTCTCTTTAATGTTTTCTTTAGTTTCTAAATATTCTATAATGTATAAAATGCTTTAAAATTTTTAAAGTTTTTTTTTTAAATGCAATATGATCCCATCTCAAATAGTATTTGTCCATAGCAGACTACACAGAAAGTCGTACAGTACGGCACATTTGTTGTCCCATATTGTTTTGGTCTTAAATTTTTCTACTCCTCTTTCTTTCATATTTTTAATTTCTTTTCTTTACTTCAGGTTTGTAGCTATTGCTTTTATATTTTCACTTTGCAGACTAGAGAGTAACTAAATATCAAGATAAAATGATTTTACCTATGTCAAACAATCAAAAAAAGTACAGAAAATACAATTAAATCAATCTCCTATTGTTTTTATCCTAACTCACCTTGTTTTGTGTGTGTGTGTGTCTGTGTCTGTGTGTCTGTGTGTGTACATGTGCCTGTGTGTGCGTGTGCATATAAGCATGGATGTATGTAGAGTTCTGAATTTACAAATTAACTAGAATAAGCCAGGCGTGGCGATGTATGCTGAGACAGGAGGATCACAGGTTCAAGACCAGCACCAGCAACTTAGCAAAATTTAGCAATCTTGCAAGACCCTGTTTCAAAATAAAAAATGAAAAGGGCTGGGGGTGTAGCTCACAAGTAGAATGCCACTGGGTTGAATCCCTAGTGTATACATACATACACATACACACACACACACACACACACACACACACACACACACACACAATTAAATAGAATAAAGAGGTTGGGAATATGGCTGAGTAGTAGAGAGCTTGCCTGGAATGCATGGGGCCCCGAGTTCAATACACAGCATCATGCCAAAAAAAAAGAAAGAAAAAGAAAAGGTATCAAAATTATGAGCCAGGTACAGTGGCACATTCCTATAATCCTAGTACTTGGGAGGCTGAGAAAGGATGATCACAGGTTCAAGAATAGCCTTAGCAATTTAGCAAGGCCTTGTTTCAAAGTAAAAATAAAAAGGGCTGAGAGTGTAGATCCAGGGTAAAGTGCCACAGCGTTCAATCCCCAGTACCAAAATAGAAATTAACTAGAATGAATAAAGACACACAATGCTTTCTTGCCTCACTAATATCCCTTTCAATAATGTTTTTCTTTTACTAGGGACACAAAAGGAATGTAATTAAAATATATATTTAAGGGAGAAAGGGAGCATTCCTTGAATGTATATTTAGGAACAAATATTATGAGACAGATATTAACAGAATCTGTGAAATGGGGAATTTCCTTCTCTTCCCTTGTAATCAATAAGTAATTTGATTTAAATCTAAGTCCACAAAACTAGGGAGAAAAAGGGACATAAGAGGGACTCCAGAGGAAGAAGGAGAAACCTTAGATGAGCAAAGAATTTGACTTAACCGAAGGTGACGGAGAGAGGGGGAACACCCTAATGCACATGATGTACTTTCATGAACATATCAAAGTCAATCACTAAACTGAACTTGAGAAGGAGGGAGGAGGAGGGACTGGGGCGGGAATTGGGGAAGAGTTAAATGAGAAATGTGTGCATGTATGCCTTTTTCAGCTTGTACCTAATAAAGATGTATGATTACAGTGCACCAATTTAAAAAAATAAAATAAAATGTAAAAAAAAAAATTTAAGTCAACAAGATAAACCAAATATGGTAGCAACTCCACACCATAAGATGCAACCAGGTTAAAAAAAAAAGATTCAATGACTTTGAATAAGTTTTTAAAAACTCTCTCAGACTTCTGTTTGACTAATTTGAGTTAAATTCAAAGTAAACTTAAGTATTTTATTATTCTTCAAGCAGGAAGAGAGAATAGTGTGGCTCACACATGAATTAATCATTTAATATCCAATTCACAATTGGTAAGTTCCCAATTACTATAACAAACAACAAAATGATGTATAATAGATTTAACTAACTCTATTATTACACACATAGGAATAAAAGTTTAATTTTATTTATTTATTTATTTATTTATTTACTTATTTTTTTTTATTTATTTTATTTTATTTTATTTTATTTTGCGGTACTGGGGTTTGAACCCAAGAGCATTCTACCTCCGAGCTACACCCCAGCCCTATTTTTTATATTTTATTTTGAGATAGAGTCTCACTAAGTTGTGGAGTGCCTCACTAGGTAGCTGAGGCTGGCCGCGAACCCGGATCCTCTGGTCTCAGCCTCCCAAATGCTGGGATTACAAGCGTGCGCCACCACGCCCGGCTCTAAATAAAAGTTTAAAAAGAAAGAAAATGATGAAAAAGAAAACAGCAGTTTTAATCTCTGTTGGTCTCCACCACTGAAAGTTTTATTAAATGTGGTCCACCACTGTGCTATTCAAAATGTGATCCAGGACCTCACATCATTAGCATCACTTGAGAATTTTGTAGAAATACAGAACTTCAGATGCACACTGGACCTATTAAATTGGAACCTGAATTTTAACAAGGGTTCTACACCCTCATTTATTTTATTATTGCTTCCTTAAACCTGTGTCTCTTAAAATCCAAACTCAAGTTTAGGTTTCTCTATTAGGTCAGAACTACTATTGACTTTCCATACCAATTTAACTGAATATATTTTATGACATGTTAATTTGACTCTATATTGGGATGATCTATGTACATGTCATATTATACCTATGAAAATGCGGTTCTACAGTTCAAGGCCCAGGCTTGATATATCTTCAAGGTCTTTCTTATGGTATATAGATACTCATTACACATTCATTGAACTAAATGCATAAAGAAAAAAATCAAACATATCCTCTCTGTTGACAAATGTACTTTAAACAGAACTCTGCCAGAAAATGCAGTCTGTTAAAAGTTTCAAAACAATGTAAGAAATGAAAACTAAATACTTCCTTATAAACATGTAGTGAAATTAATAAAGAATTATTCTTGGTTTCCTTCTTTGAAATTTATTACTGTTCTAGAAAACTGTCAACATTTGTCAGAGACTGCATTCCTATTGGCTTTTTTGCTTTGCCAAACAGGGATATATATAGTGCTATTGTAATCTTTAATATACCATAAAAATTTCCCACACATATTTAAGAAAAAATAGAATGCTGCTATTGTTGAGTTTAAGGAAATACTAAGACTCTTATTTGACTTAGATATTTGTTTTCACTGGAATACAGAAGCTTAAGCTAGACAAAGGGCTTAAAAATACACTAATCAGAAGTAAAATGATATTGCCAAGGTATTATAATGTTATATATCAACATCTATTATTATTTATAAAATATTACATGAGAAAAAAATCGCTCACTCTCTCCCTCTACCTCCCCACCTCCCTCTGTCCCTTCCTCCCTCCCCTTCTCCCCCCTCATTTTACTTTCCTAAGACTAGTTATACTCATATTCAGTTAATATAAAAATTAAGGCTGAGCATGGTGGTGTATGCCTGTAATTCCAGTACTTAGGAGGCTGAGACAAGAGAATTGCAGGTTCAAGGACAGCTTCAGCAATGTGGCGAGACTCATAGTAACCTAGTGAGACCCTGTTTAAAAACAACAAAAACAAAGGGCTGGAGGTATAGCTTGGAGGTAGAATGCACCCCTGGGTTCAGTTGCCAGTAACACACACACACACACACAAAGAAAATTTTGTAATACTACCTAAATACATAAGCTTAGCTGAAAAATAAGAATTTCTTATTATGCATGGCAAAAAGTATCTAAGAAACTAAAAAATAAAATAAGATTTTCATTTGTTCTAACTTTTTTATTATTTCAGAGCCACTTTAACGATTTTAATTTTATGAAATTATACTCCATTAGGGATATATCTAAAGAAAATAAGCCATACTGAGAAATAAAAAAGATTACAATGCAGAATATAAAAATCAACATCAATGTGGGATTTATATAAATATTTTAACTTGTATAAAAGTATCTGAAATTATTAATTCAACTTTTTTAATCAATGAAAATGCATGACAGTTTCATCTTACATTTAATTTCACTTCATTACATATTTATCTATCACACTGATTTCCTTGAAGGCAACAACGTTGTTACTTACACATCTTCAGATTGAAGGCAAAGCTTGTTTTATAACAGTCAATGATTATGGAAGTGTTTTGAAAGAAGCTATTTTTTAAATGTTGATTCTCTGAATGACTTAATCTATTACCATTAACTTAATATTTAATGAAAGCTCCTGTGTACCAGGTACTGTCTTTAAAGATATGACAGTGAGCAAAAAGACAAAAATCTTATTAACCCTCACTCAACTTATTGTCTACTGGAAAGATAAAGAACATAAGTAAAATACACTGTAGGTAAAATGGGGATAAGTCCAATGGAGAAAATTTAAAGAGGAAGAAAAACAGGGAGTAAAGGAATGGGCTAGGGATTGCAATTTTTTTTTTTTTTTTGCGAAACTGGGGGGATTGAACCCAGGGGCACTCTTCCTCCGAGCTATATCCTCAGCCTTATTTTTAGTCTTTATTTTGAAACAGGGTCTCATTAAGTTGTGGAGGGCCTCACTAAGTAGCTGAGGCTAACCACCAACCCAGATCCTCCAGTCTCAGCCTCCCAAGTACTGGGGATTATAAGCGTGCACCACCACACCCGGCAGCAATTTTAAATTAAGTACTCAAAAAGGCCACACTAGTCAGGTGTACTGGCACATTCCTGTAATCCCAGGACTTGGGAGGCTGAGACAGGAGGTTCATAGGTTCGAGACCAGCCTCAGCAACTTAGCAAGAACCTCATAAACTAAAAAGACCCTGTTTCAAAATAAAAATAAAGGACTGGGGGTGTAGCTGAAGGGTACAATGTTCTTGGGTTGAATCCCCAGTACCAAAGACAGACACACACACACACACACACACACACACACTCCACACTAGTAGGTAACACTGAAGGATTTGAAGGAAGGAAGACAGTAAGCCACACCCTGCATGTATTGAGGAAAGAATGTTCCACATGAAGGAAATAGCAAATGCAAAGATCCTGAGGTCACAGTGGAACCAATTTGACTAGGAAAGCAGGAGGCCAATGTAATGAACTGGGCTGAGAAGCACTGCAGGTAGAAGAGAATAGGACAGGCAATAATGGGCCCCCTCCTCCAGCAAAGGGAAGCAAACTACTTTGCAAATGACCAGAGAGTAAATATTTTATACTTTGTGAATCATTTATAATCTAACAACTTCTTGATTTTTTTCAATCCTTTAAAAATATAAAAGCCATTATTAGCCTACAGGCTATACAAAAATAGGTCCCAAAGAGGATATAGATCTACCAATCCTTGCTAAGGAGTTCTAGGTCACTGCCTTAGAAACTGATTCCTTGAGCCGGGCGTGGTGGCGCACACTTGTAATCCCAGCATTTGGGAGGCTGAGACTGGAGGATCCGGGTTCAAGGCCAGCCTCAGCGACCTAGTGAGGCACTCCGCAATTTAGTGAGATCCTGTTTCAAAATAAAGGATAAAAAATAGGGCTGGGGCCGGGCGTGGTGGCGCACGCTTGTAATCCCAGCATTCAGGAAGGGAGGCTGAGACCGGAGGATCCGGGTTCGCGGCCAGCCTCAGCTACCTAGTGAGGCACTCCGCAACTTAGTGAGACTCGGTTTCAAAATAAAGAATAAAAAATAGGGCTGGGGGTGTAGCTCGGAGGTAGAATGCCCCTGAGTTCAATCCCCAGTACCGCAAAAAAAAAAAAAAAAAAAGAAACTGATTCCTTGGTGTCACAAAATACAAAGGAAGAGTTCACAAAAACTAATCAAAGTAAGATTAATAGAAACGAGTTTTTATCAACTAAGGTAAAGCTATACATTTGTCATTTATGTATTTACTTATTTACTTACTTATTTATTTATTGTGGTGCTAGGAATGGAATCCAGGGCCATTTTATCTCCCAGCTACACCCTCAGCCCTGTTTTCTTTTTTTTGGAAACACAGTCTCAATAAGTTGCTGAGGCTGTCCTCAATTCCTACTGTCTCAGCCTCCCAAATACTGGGATTACAGGCATGTGCCACCATGCCCGGCTTGTTTATGATTTTAAAGTAGTATGTATTTGCAAAATTTTCCAAGAAACCTCAGTTGGCCTTCATTTATCCATTCAACAAATATTTACTGAATGCCTGCTGAACAGATTACAACATCCCATGCTTACCAAACTTATTTTTCAAAGAGAGAAACAAAACACAATCTATGAAGCAAACATTTTATAGCACAGTGACACATAATATGAAAAAATAAAAAATGAGCAATAGCCGGGCGTGGTGGTGCACGCTTGTATTCCAGCATTTGGGAGGCTGAGACAGGAGGATCCTGGTTCATGGCCAGCCTCAGCTATGTAGTGAGGCCGGTCTGCAACTTAGTGAAGCCCTGTTTCAAAATAAAGAATAAAAAATAGGGCCGGGGGTGTAGTTCAGAGGTAGAATGCCCCTGGGTTCAATCACCAGTACCAAACAAACAAACAAAACAAAAACAAAAAACAAGCAACACAATGGAGACATTGGTTCAAGATTTTAGCTCTAATAGTCTGGGAAGATAATGCTGAGGGTGACCGGAAGTGAGCCATGACCAACATCTAGGAGAAGGGATGGAGAGAATGACAAACACAAAGGCTTTGAGGACAGAAGGATCTTGCTTTTGGCGGGTTTTTTTGTTCGTTTGCTTGACTTTTGTTGTTGTTGTTTTTAAAGCCAATATAGAGAAATGAAGGGAAGGGAAGTAGTGGTGCTGTCATAGAGGAGGCAAGAAGCCAGATGCTCTAGGGCCAAGTTATGCTAAGGAGCCTGAGTTTTATTCTGACTAACATTAGAGAACTCAGTAAGGTTTTAAGCAATGACTGATACACTTACTTTAAATCTTAAGAGCTCAGTCTAGGAACTATGCAGAAGGGACTGGCCAAGAAGCAAGATATTGAAGCAAAGACATCAGGCAGCTGCTCACTCCAAATACTTGTTTAAACTGGGACTGAGGTTTTGCAAGGCAAGTATGACAGAAGAGAGAGAGAAGTGAGGGGCATTTAGAAGGGAGTAACTGTAGTGCTGGACCATGAAATTTGAGGGAGGTAAGGAAGGAAGTGTGAGGACACAAGAGGTTAAAATCAAAAAAGCAGTATCTGTAGCAAGGTCCTGATCAGGTAGAACAGTTGTAGCAAGTGAACTGAGAAGGGCAGAGGTGTTGGCCAGAGCTGCACTTTAGTTTCTACCATCAATGATGCAAGGTGGAGAATTCTGACTGCTAACAATCCACTCCAAAAACTAAATTGCAAAGGAAAGAAAACAGGTAGGTTTTACTCTAGCCAGAAGATACAATCCCCTAAATGACAGAGATGGCATTGCCTAGCAATGGCATTAGACCAGAGGAAAGGAAAAGCAGAGAACCTACTCTCATATGCCATAGTGTAGTTTGTAGAGTTGTTTTTCTAAATCAGTCATTGTCTGTTTTCCAAGTTGTGTCAAGATAAGAATCCAGCATTGCTGGTGGAGTAAAAAATCAATGTATTAAGTCTGTGAAAAACAGATCAAGGAAATGACACGAGGCTATGCCTGTGTTGTGCCAAGAAATATGAAGGTGTGGTAGAAAATCAGAAAACCCCTACCTTAAAACATCAACTTTGCTTTTTTGAAACTATGAGAGAATAAATATATTGTTGACATTTTTACCTATCATTAAAAAAGGTATAGGGGGAGGAAACCCTGCTCTATGTTGCATACTTCTAGATTTCTCTGATTTATTCATAAATACAGAGGAAAACATGAAGCATTTTTATGGAGGAGAACATCTACTTATTTTAATGCTATTATGTAAAATAAGACATGCAAGCTCAGTGTGGTGGCACCTGAAATCCCTGTACTTGAAAGGCTGACACAGAAGGATCACATGTTCCAGGCCAGCCTCAGCAACTCAGCAAGACCCTGTTTCTAAATGGAAAAAAAAAAAAGTTGGGGGTGTACCTTGAAGGCAGAATGTGCCCGGGTTCAATCTCTGGTACACAAAACAAAAGATAACAAACAAAAAACAAGACACTCAACCTTACACTATTGAGTAAAATGTTTACAGTAAGAGAAATAAACAACTATAAACTCTTGTGCCACTTCTATTACTATTTGTGGTAAGGGGAGGGGCACTAGGGCTTGAGCTCAGGGCACTCTTACCTCTGAGCTACTATTCTAGTTCTTATTTTGAAATAAGGTCTCACTAAGTAGCTGAGGCTGGCTGAGAACCTGCCAGCCTCCCAAGTACTGGGATTACAGGTGTGCACCACCACCTCTGGCTTCTATTTCTATTCTTTTCTCTCTAAATTTTATTATTCTTCTGCAATACTCTTAGTCATGGAATCTTCTTTCATTTTCTTTTGTTTACATGACACAGGTCTCACAGATCTAACCAAGGACTCAAGCCTTCTTGATGGAAGTTAGGCCCCTTGAAGTTTCTGGCCCCAAGGCCTAGGAAAGGTAATGCATTAGCATGAAAAGACAATATTGCTTTTATTTCCTGCCATCTTGTCTCCCCCTTGCACTTGAAAAGTGACTTCCCAGATATTATTTCATTCACTATTTTCTTCAAGGTTATGTCAATGATGAATGTTGTAAATGCTATGGTTTAATCACACTGCATAGTAGTATATGAAAATGCACAGACAGAAATAGTATGCCATTAATTTTTTTTTCACCTTGTGATTCCACAGGGCTTAGTTGAAAACTTAATTTAACTTGGACATTTCACTTTAACATGCATAATGCAGAGTTAATTGCATCAAATCAATGCATTAATAAAAATCACTTAAAAAAAAAAAAAAAAAAAAAAAACAAGATTAAGCTGGGCGTGAATACTTGAAAGTACTATAATCTCAGTACTTGAGAGGCTAAAACAGGAGGATCCCAGGTTCAAGACCAGCAGATAGCAATTTAGTGAGATCCTATTTCTAAATGAAATAGGACTGAAGGGGGTAGTTCAGAAGTAGAATGGTCAAACAAAAAACTAATTAAGTAGATAATAGTAGCCAGGTTTTACCCTTTTAGTGGAAATATATGCTAGTGATTCAGAAAACCAAATATGCAATTTTTTCCATATTTTGACTAAAATACAGTGAAAAATGATTAAATCAACTGGGTAGAAAACTAAATAATCATTTAACTATCCCACTGAGTAGGAAGGGGAAAATAAAGTTACAAGATTCCGATTTAATTGATAAAGAATTGGCCTAGAGAAAGAGAGAAGGAGGAACAGAGAGGAAAAGGCAAAAAGACATTTTAACTTATACATCTGAAATGTATAGGGCAACTTATTTTCACTACAAAAACATTTACATTCCACCTCCAAGGGGACCTTACCCAATAGGGCTCTGATTCTATGTGAAACATGATTTAATTTACCAAAATTCAGTATGTGCACTAGTGAATTATATTAAGTTCAGTTTTTATTTCCTGCCTTTTGCTTTTGTTGGATTCATACTGGCTACATAATAAAACCCAAATTCTCTTAATTACCACAAAAGGTCCTTAACAGACACCTATATTTCTACTATTCCCTCATGCAGTAAGTTTTCCTTTTTTTTTTTTTTTTTTTTTTTTTTGTGGTACTAGGGGTTGAGCCCAGAGGCATTCTACCTTTGAGCTACATCCCCAGCCTGATTTCATTTCTTATTTGGAAACAGGGTCTCACTAGGTTGATGAGAGTCTCACTACTTGCTGAGGCTATCCTTGAAACTATAATCCTCCTGTCTCAGCCTCCCAAGTACTGAAATTATGAGCATGCGCCACCACGCCCGGCTCTCCTTGTTTGTTTGTTTGTTTGTTTGTTTAAGATGTCCTAATGTACTTACCTTTTCCTTATCCTGTCTTATCTTTCCCTTTCCCTTATCTTGCTAAGCACACATGCACTTATTCTTTAAGACAAAGCCTAAATGGCAGTATCTTAGCAAAGCTCTCCAGCCCTTTCTGAAGCAGAACTAACTACTTTATCCTTAAGAGTTGAAGGGTCTGTATCTGTATTATAGCATAATATGAAAAAATGATTAAGGATAGTTTTCTAGATATCCTCTTGATAAATTTATAATACTTAAACAAATAATAAATCTATAGTTTATAAATTAAATACAAGGAAAACTAGAAAAGTAAAATTTAAAATACCAACATTATTATTTTATTAATTGCTTATTTGTCCAAATTACCCAATTAATTTATCATTAATGTGGTTAAATCATTGTTCACAGTACACTCATGGAACTTACTTCACATGATCTAAGCTCTTGAGTCATAGGAAGAGTCATTTATCCTAGGACTTTTCATTGTCAAATTGCTTCATAACGAACAATTAAATAAGTTTTCTTCATATGGTGAATCATATCATCATTTGAAACTCTGCTTGGTATAAAAGTGCTTCTACCACTCCTTTTCTCACTGGCCATGACAACAACATCTTAACAAGAAATATGGGTAAAATTACGTGTGCTAGTTAACATCAAGATATTCCTTCAAATGATCCATAATAAATATATAATTTGTTTTGATTGCCATTGAATTGAAAATACAAAGTCATAAAATCTGTATGGTAAACTTCTAAATCTCGGAATATGTTCAAGGTCCCCCAGGATGTGAGAACTGCTGTTAACACATTGGTAGAGAGCTTAAAAGCAAAGTTTTAAGGTTTGAAGAGCTCTGAATTAAATACTGTTTTGTCATACATCAGCTGTGTGATCTTGGCCTCCTTAAGCTTTAAAAGTTTTTTGTTGAGCCAGACATGGTGGCCCACGCTTGTGATCTCAGTACTTGGGAGGCTGAGACAGGAGGATCGCAGGTTCGCGGCCAGACTCAGTTACTTAGTGAGGCTCTCTGCAACTTACTGAGACCCTGTTTCAAAATAAAGAATAAAAAAAAAAGGGTTCGGGGTTTAGCTTGGAGGTAGAACGTCCCTGGGTTCGGTCCCCAGTACTGCAAAGAAAAACAAAAAAATTTTTTTGGTCGTTTTGGTGTTAAAAAAAAAAAACAAAAAACTTTTTAGCTGGGCATGGTGGTGCATGCCTGTAATTCCAAAACGTGGAAGGCTGAGACAGGAGAATAGCAGGTACAAAGCCAGCCTCTGCAGCTTAGCGAGACCCTCAGAGAGGGAGAACCTAAGCAAGACCTTAGGGAGACCCTGTTTCAAAATAAAAAATAAAAAGGGCCAGGATGTAGCTCAGAAGTTCAATGTCCCTGAGTTCAACACCAAGCACCAAAAAAAAAAAACTTTTTTTAAGTTTTAACTTTTTTTTTTTTTTTTGCGGTACTGGGGATTGAACTCAGAGGCATTCTACCTCCAAGCTATACCCCCAGCCCTATTATTCTTTATTTTGAAACCGAGTCTCAGTAAGTTGCGGAGTGCCTCACTAGGTAGCTGAGGCTGGCCGCGAACCCGGATCCTCCGGTCTCAACCTCCCGAATGTTGGGATTACAAGCGTGCGTCACCATGCCCGGCAAGTTTTAACTTATGATGTTGTGGGAACTCCTCTAACAGAGTTAGTAGAAATAAATAAGACATTGCATGAGAAATGTTTATCATAGCACTTGGCAGATTACAAAAGGTTAGTAAATAATTTTTTTCTCTCAGTCCTCCAACACAGACCACAAGCACACTTTATTATATTTTAATATATAAACTTAAATATCTAAATCCTCCATATATTAAGATCCAGAGAATCACAAAATATGCTTCTTTTTTTTTTTTTTTGCTTTTTTTGGGGGGTGAGGGCATAATCCAAATGTTATTGAATGTTAAATACTATCTGTTTATATCTAAATTTAGTTAGTGCTATGTCAGATATACTACTATAAGTACTATAGAAACTCTTAAAATTACTCATTATATACCAAGCATGTTCATCATAGGACATTTCATTTATCATTTTGTTCAAAATATTCTCCCAAGGTTTTTTAACTCCATTTTGTAGATGAAAATACCAACTCTTCAAAAAAAATTTAGTGGTGACACACGCTTATAATCCCAGTATTTGGGAAGCTGAGACAGGAGAATCGCAGGTTTATGGCCAGCATCAGCAACTTGTGAGGCCAGAATCTGTGACAGTGGTGGCTCCTCTGTCTACCTCTCCCTATAGAGAGTCAGAGCAGCACTTGACTATAAGTTAACAGCAGGGTGAAGAGACTTGTGTGGCAAGCAATAAACTCACAGGGTCTGAGACTTTGCAGTCCACCCCTGTAGTGGTTGGGTTGGAACAGAAGCGTAGGAGAGGCCCATAGCACACAGGGCACAGAGTCTTTACAGGGCCTCTGGAGATTGCCCCGTGATTACACTGGACACCCACCACCTGTGTAGGCAGAGAGAGAAACAGACACAGGAACTGTGGAAAGCGCAGAGCCCTAGGCTTACACTGGGTCCAGTCCCAGTGACACCTGCCGCCTACATAGACAGAGTGGCACAGAGACAGGCACTGTGGAGAGCTGAGAGACTCATGTGTGCAGTGGGAGAGGCAACAGCAGCACTCGGTACCTGCATTAACAGAGAGAGAAATCATGCCAGGATCCTAATTATTGCAGGAGACACAAAAGTGGGGCTACAAATTGACATCACTACTATAGGTCACTGACAAAATAAAAACGCTTGGAACATGCTTGAAAACCTACTATAGAGAAGCCAGGCATGGTGGCGCACACTTGTAATCCCAGCATTTGGGAGGATGAGACTGGAGGATCCAGGTTCACAGCCAGCCTCAGCTGCTTAGTGAGGCCCTCCACAACTTAGTGAGACCCTGTTTCAAAATAAAAGAATAAAAAATAGGGCTAGGGGTATAGCTCAGAGGTAGAATGCCCGTGAGTTCAATCCCCAGTACTGCAAACAGAAAAAGAAAACCTACTATATTGAGTAGACATTAAATAGCTGAAAATATCCATGCAGAAAAAAGAGGACTGTAGAGGCCAAGTCTGCTCTGTACATGTATATTTGCAGCGGTGTTTTTTGGTTGGTTGTTTTGTTATTTTTTTCTTTGTTTACTCTCTTCCCCATCCTTTTACAAGCTCCCCACACCCTGCCTTTCCTATCTACTTTCTTCTCTTCAACCCTTTTCTTTCCCTTTGTCTTATATTAAATCCATTTCATATCATTGCACCTGAATACTCTACATTGACTACTGGAGTCTTCCTACATATTCACTCTCTAATCTCTACCATATATTACCTTACTACACTCAAACTCTCATTCTACTCAATGATATCCTCTATTTTACTCAATTCCTGCACCTATCACTCCAGCTTCTCCCCCCTCACCCAACCTTCGCCACTGAATACAACACAATTTGCCCTTGTATACACTAGCTGACACTTCTAAATCCCTACTGCGGAGACTGGACCAGAGAGGTGAACCACTGGAAAGAACTGCCAGACACCAAGGATAAAATAACCATAGCTGACAGAAGGAATGGCCCAATATGTCACACATCAAGGTTTAAAAACGCATAGGGCACTAACGTCTGTTCTGCTCCCACAACCCCACAATAAAAGAACTACCAACACAGAATTGCAGAGATTACCAGAAGAAATAATAGAAATGGTACAGGACTTCTGAAAAGAATTCAGAGAGAGCCGGGCGTGGTGGCGCACCCTTGTAATCCCAGCATTTGGGAGGCTGAGACCAGAGGATCCAGGTTCGCAGCCAGCCTCAGCTACCTAGTGAGGCCCTCTGCAACTTAGTGAGACTCGGTTTCAAAATAAAGAATAAAAAAATAGGGCTGGGGGTGTAGCTCGGAGGTAGAATGCCCCTGAGTTCAATCCCCAGTACCGCAAAAAAAAAAAAAGAATTGAGAGAGAACCTGAAAGAAATAAAGGAACAAATAAAGAATCTGACACCCTGAACAGGAAACAAAAAGAAACCTTGAAGGAAACAAAGGATGCAATAACTGAAGTGAAGACATCAATACAAAATATAAACAATAGACTAGACAACATGGAAAACAGAATCTCACTCTTAGAAGATGACCACTCTAAAAATGAACACAAAGTATGTAATTTAGAAAAAAAAAACAATTTGACAGCATGAATTGGACACTGAAGAGATTGGAGCCACTTTAAAAGAGTTAACATAAGAATAATAGAAGAGGGAATAGAAGCTGTAACCAAAGGAATCAACAATCTTTTCAAAAAAGTAATATCAGAAAATTTGCCAAACATAGAAAAAGAGTCGACATACAGGTACAGGAAACATATAGAACCCCCTTTAGACAAGATCAGAGAAAAAGTTCACTATGCCACATAATAATCAAACCAACTACTGGGTATGGTGGCGCATGCTTGTAATTCCCAGTACTTGGGAGGCTGAGACCAGAGGATCTGGGTTTGTGGTCAGCCTCAGCTACTTAGTGAGGCTCTCTGCAACTTAGTGAGACCCTGTTTCAAAATAAAGAATTAAAAATAGAACTAGAGGTATAGCTCAGAGGTAGAATGCCTCTGGATTCAATCCCCAGTACCACAAAAAAATAAAAATAATCTAACTAATGTAGAGGCCAAGGAGAGAATCTTAAAGGTGATGAATGTAAAAGACCAAGTGACATTCAGAGGCAAACCAATTAGAATCACTCCAGACCTCCCAAAGTAAGTCATGAAAGTCAAGAGGGCCTGGAGTAACATATTCGAAACTCTGATAGAAAATAAACTTGCAGCCACGATTTTTCTACCCAGCCAAAATATCTCTCAAATTCAGTGGGGAAATAAAAACCTTCCATGACAAACAGAAGCTGAAAGAATTTATATCTTCTATACCAGCACTGGGCCAGGCATGGTGGTGCCCGCTTGTAATCCCAGTGCTTGGGAGGCTGAGACTGGAGGATCTGGGTTTGCAGGCAGCCTCAGCTACTTAGTGAAGTGAGGCTCCCCCCAACTTAGTGAGACCCTGTTTCAAAATAAAGAATAAAAAATAGTACTGGAGGTATAGCTCAGAGTTAAATAAATAAAATGAAATAAATAAACCAGAACTAGAGAAAATACTCAGAGATTAATTATAAAGAAAAACTAAAACATCAGAACCAGAGAAACAATAATTTCCATCAAGCAAACAACTAAGCAAAGAAGAACAAACACTACCTCAAACAGAAGTTAAAACTCAAAATATTAGGAATTAAAAATCATCACTCAATAATCAAGATGAATATAAATGACCTCAATTCCCCAATAAAAAGACATAAGGTGGCAAAATGGACTAAAAACCAGACTCCATCTATATGCTGCCTGCACGAAACACACCTTACAAGTAAAGAAACTCACAAAACTAAAGGTGAAGGAGCAAGGTAATCCATGCCAACTGAATTCCAAGACAAGTAGCAACTATGACATCAGACAAATTAGACTTCAAGTCTAAGCTTATCAGAGGAGACAAAGATGGTCCTTTTTTTTTACTGGTAAAAGGAACAATTCAGCAAGAAGAAATAACAATAGTCAATATTTGTGCGCCAAACATAGGTGCAGCCACTTTCATAAAACAAACTCTTCGTCACATCAAGTCACACACAGATCCCAATACAATAACACTAGGAAACTTCAATACTCCTCTCACAACACTAGAATGATCTTCTAGACAAAAGGTTAGTAAAGATGCCTCAGACCAGCCGGGCGTGGTGGCGCACGCTTGTAATCCCAGCACTAGGGAGGCTGAGACCGGAGGATCCGGGTTCGAGGCCAGCCTCAGCTACTTAGTGAGGCACTCCGCAACTTACTGAGACTCGGTTTCAAAATAAAGAATAAAAAATAGGGCTGGGGGTATAGCTCGGAGGTAGAATGCCCCTGAGTTCAATCCCCAGTACTGCAAAAAAAAAAAAAAAAAGATGCCTCAGACCTAAAGAATACCATAAACCAAATGGACCTATTAAGACACATACAGAATATTTCACCCAACTACAGCTGAATTCACATTTTTTCTCAGTTGCTCGCAGAACATTCTTCAAACAAACCATATCATGGGCCAAAAAGTGAGCACTAGCAAATACAAAAAATTGTGGTATAATTCCCTAGACCCCAATGGAATGAAACTAGAAATCAACTATAAGACCCAGAGTAACCACATGAATACACAGAGACTGAACACCACACTGCTGAATGAGGAATAGTTATAAAAGAAGTAAGGGGAGAAATTAAGAAATTCCTAGAAATTTCTTACCAAGTCGAGTTCAACCCAGGGATGCAAGGCTGGTTCAACATACAAAAAACAATCCATTTAATTCACCACATAGACAGAACAAAAGACAAAAATCACATGGTCATTTCAATAGACGTTGAAAAAGCATTGGA
This sequence comes from Graphiurus murinus, assembly GCA_004027655.1. Lineage (NCBI taxonomy): Eukaryota > Metazoa > Chordata > Mammalia > Rodentia > Gliridae > Graphiurus > Graphiurus murinus. Next base: position 9,970 of record PVLC010016463.1, on the reverse strand, counting down.
TAAAATCTATCGCTCATTCATGATAAAAGCACTACAGAGAATTGGAATAGAAGGAACATACCTCAACACAATCTAGGCAACATACAATAGGCCCACAGCCAACATCATATGAAATGGGGAAAACTGTGACAGGTCCCATTAAAAACAGGAACAAGACAAAGATGTCCATTATCACTACTTCTTTTCAATATAGTACTTAAGATTCTGGCCAGAGCAATAAGGCAAGAGAAGGAAATCAAAGGAGCATAAATAGGAAGAGAACTACTTGCAGATGACATGATACTATAACTTAGAAGACCCAACAAACTCAACCAAAAGGCTTATAGAACTGATCAAAAAATTCAGCACAGTGTCTGGATACAAACTCAATCTTAAAAAATCAGAAGCTAGCCAGGCGTGGTGGCGCACGCTTGTAATCCCAGCATTCGGGAGGCTGAGACCGGAGGATCCGGGTTCGCGGCCAGCCTCAGCTACCTAGTGAGGCACTCCGCAACTTAGGGAGACCCGGTTTCAAAATAAAGAATAAAAAAAAAAATAGGGCTGGGGGTATAGCTCGGAGGTAGAATGCCCGTAAGTTCAATCCCCAGAACCAAAAAAAAAAAAAATCAGAAGCTTTCCTGTATGCCAACCATAAATCCACTGAAAAAGAAATCCAGAAAATACTTCCACTCATGATATCCCTCCAAAAAATAAAATACTAAGGAATAAACCTAACCGAGGAGGTAAAAGACCCCTACAAGGAGAATTATAAAACATTGAAAAAAGAAATTGAAGAAGACTTTAAAAAATGGAAAGATCTTCCATGTTCTTGGATAGGCAGAATAAATACCATCAAAATGGCCATCCTCCCAAAAGTGATCTACAGATTTAATGCGATACCCATTAAATTACCAAGATCATTCCTCACAAACAGAAATTTCAGCCCTTAAATTCATTTAGAACAACACAAAATCCAGAATACCCAAAGTAGTTCTCAGCAACAAGAACCATGCAGGAGGCAACACAGTACCTGACTTCAAACTATACTATAAAGCCATAGTAATAAAAACAGCATAGTATTGGCACAAAAACAGACACATAGACCAGTGGAGCAGAATATAAGACTCAGAAACAAATCCACACACTTACAGCCAATTGATTTTTGACAAAGGGGCCAAAAACATACTGGAAAAAAAGATAGCCTCTTCAACAAATGGTGTTGGCAAAACTGGTTAACCATATGCAGAAAAATGGAAATAAACCTCACTTTCTCACCATGCACAAGAGTCAACTCAAGATGGATCAAAGGTCTGGAAGTCAGACCAGAGATCTTATAGCTACTTGAAGAGGGCATAGATCCAACCTTTCAACACATTAGCACAGGTAAAAACTTTCTCAACAAGACCCTAAAGGCACAAGAAATTCAAAGGAAGATCAATACATGGGATTGCGTTAAACTGAGGAGCTTCTGTGTAGCAAAGGAAACTATCAAGAACCTCAACAGAGAGCTAACAGAATAGGAGAAAATTTTTGCCAACTACTCCAAAAGAGAACTAACATCTAGAATATACAAAGAACTCAAGAAACTCACTAAGAAAACAAATAACACAATAAAAAATTGGGCAAGTGAACTAAACAGACACTTCACAAAAGAAGAAATACAAATGGCTAATAAATGTCTGAAAAAATGTTTAACATCATTAGCAATCAGAGAGATGCAAATCAAAACTACCTGGAGATTTCACCTAATACCAATTAGAACGGCAATCATTAAAAACACAAACAACAACAACAAATGCTGGTGAAAGTGTGGAGAAGTGGGAATCATAATACATTGTTGGTGGGATTACAGATTAGTGCAACCACTTTGGAAAACAGTATGGAGGATCCTCAGATGAATGGGAATGAACCTACCATATGACTCAGCAATACCACTTCTGGGTCATATGGTAGGTTCATTTCCATTCGTCTGAGGATCCTCCATATTGTTTCCATTTCCAAAAGAATGAAAACCAAACTACCAGACTAATGTGTGTCTATCTATGTTTATAGCTGCACAATTCACAATTGCCAAACTGTGGAACCAGCTGAGATGTCCATCAACAGATGAATGAATTACAAAATTATGAGATATGTACACAATGCAACTTTACTCAGCCATAAAGAACAAAATTATGTAATTTGCAGGGAAATGGATGGAACTGGAAAACATTGTGCTCAGTGAGATCAGTCAGTCACAAAAAAAGTAAAAAATTGGATGTTCTCCCTAATATGTGGAAGCTAGGGAGAAAATGGGTCATAGGTGAGAGACTCTAGATGAAGAAGGAAAAATCTTAGATGAGCAAAGAAGGTGACCTAACTGAAGGTGATGGGGGGCGGAGGGAACACCCTAATGCATATGATGTACATTCACAAACATATCAATAAACCGAATATGATAAGAAAGGAGGGAGCCGGGCGTGGTGGCGCACGCTTGTAATCCCAGCATTTGGGAGGCTGAGACCGAAGGATCCGGGTTCGCGGCCAGCCTCAGCTACCTAGTGAGGCACTCCGCAATTTAGTGAGACTCGGTTTCAAAATAAAGAATAAAAAAATAGGGCTGGGGGTATAGCTCGGAGGTAGAATGCCCCTGAGTTCAACCCCCAGTACCGCAAAAAAAAAAAAAAAGAAAGGAGGGGGGAGGGGATGGGGTGGGAATTGGGGAAGTTAAGTTAAATGAATGCTTTGTACATGTATGCCTCTACCAGCTTGTACCTCATTAAGATATATGATTACAATGCACCAAAAAAACAATTTAACTGCTAATTGTTATCATGATTTTATTCAGTATTCATCAATTTCTCAGACAAAATGGTCCTAGTATGTAATAATCAAAAGAAGCACAACTAAATACCAGTTCCCAATAGTTGCTCAAAGGCAGAGCTACATGAAAGCTTCCACTCCAAGACCACATATTCTACTTCTTTGGATTTTATACATACCAAATGACACAATCCAACCCTGACCTCTATACCCCAAGACAGTAAGGGGTTCCAGAAATTAGTCTGCTGAATAAAATAATGGATGCTAAGTTAAATTTATATTTCAGATAAACAACAAATATTATTTTAGTATAAGCATATTCTAATATTTATATATTAAAATATTTCCCATTGTTTATGTAAAATTCAACTGAACACCCATAGTTTTATTTTTACTAACTTTAAAATTAGTCTTTCTTTTCTATCAAATTTGCCATCTTCTGTTCATTTATATAATGTCAGGCTATGATCTACAATTGCTATTTATATAAACAATGTTTACCACTTAATGCATGCTATTGCAAAGCAATACTTTTCAGTAGAAGACTGAGGTAGAACAGCACAAGCCACACATTTTTTTCTATCAATTGCTCATTCAAAACTGTACAGTATTAATTTCAGTAGATGTTAGTTTACAAAAGGTCTGGCTACACTTGCTTGCATGGGCTATTATAAAAACACTAGGCAATGTTATTACTTCACAGGAAAATAAATAAAGAAATACACTTTTGGGTTTTTTCCACAAAGTCTCACTATGTCACTCAGGCTGGTCTAAAATTCTTGGGCATAGTCATCATCTTGACTCACCCTCTGAGTAGCAAAAGGAATTGAACCCAAAATTGCAAATTACAACATGCTATTATCCTAGGTTATAAACTTGCCCATAATCTAAATTCCTTATGAAAATATTTAATAGGATCCAAAATGTTCTAGGGCCTCTAAAATTTTGAACACTTGCGCTAAAAAAAAAAAAAAGAAAAACCCTAATCCCTCAAAATACAATTAAGCCATCCTTGGTGGCTTAATTGTAACCCAACTGTTACTTGTTACTCAAATTGAATACCACTACTTGGGAGGCTGAGACAGGAGGATCGCAGGTTTAAGGCCATCCTCAACAACTTAGTGAGGCCCTCCAAAACTTAGTGAGATTCTGTTTCAAAAAAGAAAGAAAGAGCCGGGCGTGGTGGCGCACGCTTGTAATCCCAGCATTCGGGAGGCTGAGACCGGAGGATCCAGGTTCGCGGCCAGCCTCAGCTACCTAGTGAGGCACTCCGCAACTTAGTGAGACTCGGTTTCAAAATAAAGAATAAAAAATAGGGCTGGGGGTATAGCTCGGAGGTAGAATGCCCCTGAGTTCAATCCCCAATACCACAAAAAAAAAAAAAAAAAGAAAGAAAGAAAAGAAACAGGGCTCAGAGGCAGAATGCCCCTAGATTCAATCCCCAGTACCACAAAATAAATAAATAAATGAATACATACATAAGCAAATAAACTTCTTTTGGTGAATGATACAAAATTTTAGGGACTAGTGCCTTTTCCTAATGAATTAAGCAAATAATGTAAGAATAATATTCTAAAATGGACAATTAGAAAAGTGACTATGTGCCGGGCCTGGTGGCGCACGCTTGTAATCCCAGCATTCGGGAGGCTGAGACTGGAGGATCTGGATTCGCGGCCAGCCTCAACTACCTAGTGAGGCACTCCGCAACTTAGCGACACCTGGTTTCAAAATAAAGAATAAAAAATAGGGCTGGGGGTGTAGCTCGGAGGTAGAGCACCCCTGAGTTCAATTCCCAGTACCGCAAAAAAAATAAAGAAAGAAAAATGACTGTGACCAAGTTAGACTTTAGAATTCTTTCATACAAAAGAGACTATAAGAGAGTGTAGCTCAGTGGCATAGCATGAGCTAGGCCCTAAAAGTCAATCTCCAGCACATAAGAAGAGGGGAAGGAAAATGGGAGGGAAAAAAAACAATGAGTATATACTTGATCAAAATAAAAAGTATTTTCCAGGTGTGGTAGTACATGCCTGTAATCCCAGTACTTGGGAGGCTGAGACAGGAGGATCACAGGTTTGAGGCCAGCCTCAGAAAATTAGCAAGACCCTTGGCAACTTAGTGAGACTCTTTTTCAAAATAAAAAAATCTGAAAGTGGGTCGAGGATATAGCTTGAAGGTAGAATGTCCCTGAGTTCAATGCCCCCAAAATTTCTTAATTTTTAAAAATTAAAAAAATAAAATAAAGAAAAAATAGTTATTTATACATAAAAATATAACTTTATATATAGAAAGTTATTTTAGCCGGGCGTGGTAGCGCACACTTGTAATCCCAGCATTCGGGAGGCTGAGACCAGAGGATCTGGGTTGGCGGCCAGCCTCAGCTACCTAGTGAGGCACTCCGCAACTTAGTGAGACCCTGTTTCAAAATAAAGAATAAAAAATAGCGCTGGGGGTATAGCTTGGAGGTAGGATGCCCCTGAGTTCAATCCCCAGTACCGCAAAAAAAAAAAAAAAAAAAAAAAGAAAGTTATTTTATATATAGTTATATATATAAAGTTTATATATATATAACTTTACACATATATAGTTATTTAATTTTTCCTACATGACAATGTAAGGACTCTGTTTTTCGTGGTGTTGGGGATTACCCAGGGTTTCTAACTCTGAGCTCCCAGCTCTATTTTATTTTTTATTTGGAAACAGGGTCTCACTAAATTGCTGAGAGCCACCTTATGTTGCTTAGGTTGTCTTTCAACCTGCAATCTGCAATCCTCCTATCTCAGGCTGCTGAGTACTGGGATTATAGGTGTATGCCACCACACAGGGCAGAACTTCGTTTTAACCATGTAGATAGGAAGTATTGCACAAATTTCAAACATTTTTTTGAACAAGTTTGTAATAGTCATTACTCATTAAAATATGGGCAATAATAATACTGGGCTTAATTTGATTAGACCTAAGTGTTAAAGCAAATAAAGAGATGACATTTATAGCCCTCGTATTTGAATGTACTTTACCAAGGGACAAATTCTGAACCAAATTATGTATTTTCATCTATATAAGGAATTCTTTCTTTGTATTTATTCTCTGGTGCTACTGTCATTGAACCAGCATCATTCTAAACATTATCTGTATTGAATGGGAAGGGGGACAGAAGAGTGCAGGGAACATAAGGAAGGAAGAACAAAAATCTATTCAAGATGGATAGCAACACTACTATACAAATGCTAAGGTTAAGCATCACACAAAACAGATGCTTGTAACAAACACTGAAGGGTTAAGTATCTTGCCAAAGGTCACTTAATGAAGTTACCTCTGCAGCCAATTCTATCTGAAAAGTATCAAGAAATTATACTCTTTTGATGACCTACCCAACCAGACTTGGAAAAATCATAATTAAAATGGTAAAGTGCTTCTACATAGAAAAAATACTATGCTAAACGCTAAATTCTTTTTTCTTTTTTTTTTTTGGGTACTGGGGATTGAACTCAGGGGCATTCTACCTCCGAGCTACACCCCCAGCCCTATTTTTTATTCTTTATTTTGAAACCGGGTCTCACTAAGTTGCGGAATGCCTCACTAGGTAGCTGAGGCTGGGCACGAACCTGGATCCTCCTGTCTCAGCCTCCCAAATGCTGGGATTACAAGCATGCTCCACCATGCCTGGCTTACTATGCTAAATTCTAATACAGAACAAAGACAAGCTTTAAACTTTTTCATACTTACTATAGCTAAGATCATCTTTCCCAATGGAAAAACAAAAACTATTTTATTGGGAAACAAGTTAAGTTACAAATAAGTATTGTTTAATGGTACTTACTGCTGGGTAAAGTTACTAAAATGAACCTAACAATATTATAATTAACATAGCTAATAACTCAGAAAAATGTGTAAACAAAAGGGTTTCATGGACAAATTCTTCAGGAGCTTTCATAGGGTTTGGCTTAGAATACTAAGATCAAACCAGTACCCTGAGCCAGGCATGGTGGCGCACACTTGTAATCCTAGTACTTGGGAGGCTGAGACAGGAGGCTCACAGGTTCAAGACCAGCCTCAACTACTTAGTGAGGCCTTCTAAAACTTAGTGAGACCCTGTTTCAAAATAAGGGGGAAAAAATATGACTGGGGGTGTAGCTCGGAGGTAGAATGCCCCTGGGTTCAATTCCCAGTACTGCAAAAAAAAATTTTAAAAATTTTTTTAAAAACCATTATGCAATAAGACAAAATATGGGACAAATAATAAAAACTTCCCATTGAAAATAAGTCACTTGGAAACTTGAGTTAGTGACAGAAGTTCTCCAAACACAAGTACCAACATTCATAATATTTTTCTACTAAAGTGCAATTGTTTTCAGATCTTGCCATACTTAGAGTTATTTAAGTGGCACCCATACTGTTTCACTATGCTATGCAAAGATAATGTTTAGAGTAGAAAATGGGAAAATAATTTTTAAGTAATGTATTTGTGCTTGTAATTTTTATTACAAACACTGAAAGACTTCTTCTGTAAAAAACAAAGCTTATTCAAAATAAAGCTTCTACAAAAATTAACACAAAACAAATCTCAAAAGTCCTTGGTAGTACAAGGCAGGATATCAACAATGTAAATGAAAAAGGAACTTTTAAAAAGAACATGAGAGATACTAATAAGTTTGTAGAAGAAATGAAAAATAGAACGAAAAAATGACAACAAGGTGGTAACAGAGTTAAGAGAAAATGTCACATAAGAAGTTTCTAAAAGGAAGGGAGACAGTCAATAATATTTATGCTCCAGAATGGTCAAATAGGCCCCAAGACAAGGTTGCTGAATTTGACAACTAGTAAGTATATCATTAAAACAATTTAACACAGCAGTGATAGAAGAATCCAAGATAGATTGGTTTGGAAAATAAATGGGAAGACATTTAATAAATAGGAAACAATAAGCATAGAATCTTGATTCTATCAAGAATTGTAAAAGTAAATGAAAAATAAAAGGTAAAAGTAAAATACTATAGTGACTTGAGGGGAAAAAACATCAGAAAAGATTATTCAAATACTTAAGATTATGAGAAAGTAGGAAATTATTTTCTGTTTGGGAGAGGCAGTGGAAAGGAAGAGAATGAAAATGAGGAAATAACAGAAATGAGGATTTATTTTTTTTTTTTTTTTTTGGTTTTTTTTGGCGGTACTGGGGATTGAACTCAGGGGCATTCTACCTCCGAGCTACACCCCCAGGCCCATTTTTTATTCTTTATTTTGAAACCGAGTCTCACTAAGTTGCGGAGTGCCTCACTAGGTAGCTGAGGCTGGCCGCAAACCCAGATCCTCCGGTCTCAGCCTCCTGAATGCTGGGATTACAAGCGTGCGCCACCACGCCCGGCTCAGAAATGAGGATTTAATGTATGAAACAAGGTTTTGAAAACTGGTAAGAAGGAAGGAATGGAGACACTAGGAAGACTTTTCCTGGGAAAAGAACTGGGACACTAGTCCCACTGAAATAAAGGGAAGATAAAGATAGGTAAAGATACAAATTTTGAGACTGCTGACCCCACTAAAGCTCCACTCATTTTATAAAGTGGGTGGGCAAGGTTATTGGCTAAGAGAGAAGGAAGAAGACTGTATAAATCTTAAGGACGAACCCTTTTTATGAATTATATTTAAGTAATTCACAAAAGAGTTTTGTTTGCATTTTTACTTACACTCCACAAACATTGCTTATTTCTAAATAAGTCAAAAGAGGACCTTTTCAGAAATAATACATAGGTCCTCAACTTAAACACTGAGAAGAAATTTCAAGAAACAGAAATAAGACAGTAAAGTCCCTTTCAACAAAGCCTCAACTTCATCTTCCAATCTATAATACAAATTTTTGGACTTCAAAAGGTAAGTGAGCCCTTAAAATACCAGTGCAGATGAAACAGGTCTTCTCTTGACATTTTCTATATATACATAGTCATGTGCTGCATTAAAGACATTTTTGTCAACAACGGACAGCATATACATTAGTGGTCCCATAAGATTATATTGCCTAGTGATGCTACAGCTATCATAGTTTGTGTAAGTACACTCTATAGTACTTGCACAATGATGAAACCATTTCTCAGAATGGGTTCTTTAGGCTGGGAACCTACTTTGTAGTGCTATTAATACCAGTATGAATCAGTAAGAATAGAACAGTGTTTTAAAGAGTCTGAAATACGTAAATAACATCATGCTGTGATATAATGGATCAAATAGCATTCCATCAAAAAGGCCAAAATAGGTAATATAATAGCTCCATTTGTTTATTGTTTACTCTGTGCATACACTAAATGTATTAATTCACTCAAAATCTCTATACTTTAGATAATATTTTCCCTACATTACAAATGAGAAAATTACAGATGAGAAATCTAAAGAAAATTCAAACAGTTGGGAGCAATTTTCTAGGCTGAAGTTTCTATAATAAAATCTTAACATTGAAATGAGAAGAGCTAGCTTCAGATTTATGTAACATCAGTTGGTGGCTGACCCTGGAAAAATTACATTCCCTAATCTTAGTTGCTTGTCAGAATAATCTGCCCTGTGTAATCCATATGCTAGCTGTGAGGATGAAAGAAGAAAGTTACTAGGTAAAATGCATATAATATCAAGAAGTTGATTTTCTGAACCCTATCAAATTCTTAAACTTTATTGCTATGGCTCAGATGAAGAATAAATACTGTTAAAAATGCAGGTTTCTGATTATTTTTAGGCAGTTTCTCTTACTGTTTGCTTACTAATGAAGATGGACAAGTTATTTAACTGGCTTTGCACTTGTATTTTTCAGCTTAAAATGGAAATGATCTCCACAAAGTTGCTGAGATGATGAACTGAAAAAATATATAAAGCCATAGTGCCTCTGGCACATACACATAGCAGCAGTGATTGAGGTTTTGTTATCACTAGTTCTACTGATGAGGTAGCTTAGAAGTGTAAATGTTAGGTAGAAAAGAGGTATCGGGAAAATTCATAGAAATATAGTTTTTAGCCTTTTTAAAAAAAAAAAAATCCGGAGAGTGTTTTCCACCCCTTGAAAAGAAAATTTTGGTTCGGCCCAAGAGAAACTACAGCCCAGCCCACCTGGGAGGTACCGTCAAATCCCGCACACCTGGAAAGAGGAGGAGCGAGATCTCACCTGGAGCTCAACCTATGAAATACTTAAAAACTGAGAGAGAGGGGCTGGAATTAA
>PVLC010016462.1:0-35401 GCA_004027655.1 Graphiurus murinus | reverse complement strand
ATGGTTTTCCAAGTGAATTTTATAAAACATTTATAGAATAGCTAATCACAATACTCCTCAAACTATTCCAGGAAATAGAAAGAAACATGGGACCCTCCCAAGCACATTCTATGAAGCCAACATCACATTAATACCAAAGCCAAATAAAGACAGCTCAAGAAAAGAAAACTATAGGCCTATATGATTGATGAACTTAGATGCAAAACTGCTAAACAAAATACTATACTAGCAATGCACATTCAAAACCACATCAAGAAAATTATACACCATGACGAAGTCGGGTTCATCCCAAGGATGCAAGGCTGGTTCAACATATGAAAACAACCCATGTAATTCACCACATAAACAGAATCAAAGACAAAAATCACATAATCTTCTCAATTGATGTTGAAAAAGCATTTGACAAGATCCAACACCCATTCATGCTAAAAGCACTCCAGAGAATCAGAATAGAAGGAACATACCTCAAAATCATAGAGGCAATATACAATAGGCCCACAGTCAATATTATATTAAATGGAGAAAAACTGCAAGAGTTCACACTGAAAACAAGAAAAAGATAAGGATGTCTGTTATCACGTCTTCTGTTCAGCATAGTACTTGAGACTCTAGCCAGAGCAATAAGGCAAGAAAAGGAAATCAAAGGAGTAAAAACAGGGAAAGAAGAACTAGAACTATCCCTTTTTGCAGATGACATGATACTATTCTTAGAAGACTCAACAAAGTCAGCCAATATGTGGAAGCTGGGGAGAAAATGGGACATAAGAGGGACTCCAGATGATGAAGGAGAATCCTTAGGTAAGCATAAAATTTGACTTAACAGAAGGTGATGGGGGGAGGAGGGACATGCCAATGAGCATGATGTACTTTCATGAACACATCAAAGTCAATCACTAAACTGACCTTGAGAAGGAGGGAGGTGGAGGGAGTGGGGCCGGAATTGGGGAAGGGTTAAATGAGAAGTGTGTGCATGTATGCCTTTACCTTTACCAGCTTGTACCTAACAAAGATGTATGATTACAATGCACCAATTAAAAATAAATTAATTAAAAATAAATAAATAAAAAAGGAAGCATCAGATTTGTTGTCATACTCTTATCTCTTATTTTCAAAGAGTAGCTTTCCTTCCCTCTTGCCCAGCCATTGACAAGTAATTTACAGCTCACGAAAGGCTAATGGAGGCAGAAAGAATGCACAGATGTCTCTCTGATTTCCTTTGTTGTGTTCCTCTGGGAGGTATTATGGACATCACTTCTTGGCTTTGCCAGTTTGTTGAGGAGTTTGGTAAAGTGGAAATGAGCCCATGTGTATAAGCAAAAGGCAGTTTTATTTCTCCATCAGAGAAGGCAGTTGGAGGTGTCATGTGACAACACCATCAGAAGTTGAACTTCAGGAAAATCATTTAATGGGGAATTTAACTGGGACACATAAAGCAATTGTCTATATCACAGGCCAAGGAGAGATATGGCAGCAGCTGACTGAAGTACTTACTTAGTAACTGTTCATTCCTCAACACATTTCTGTGTCCCCACTAAGAACCTTAGAGATGCAGTAGTAAATGCAATAAACAAAGTTGAGAAGACTGCAGAATACTATGGTAAATAAACCTTTTAAACAAGGGAATATGAGAAAGTGTGAAGTGCCACAGAAGCATAAGCAGGAATCCAAATCTCAACTAAAGGAGTCTTATAGTTGCAAAAGAAAGTGATGTTTAAGCTACAACCTAAAATATTAAGTGGGATTTAGACTTTGAAAGCAGTCAGAGAAAGGAGATCCAAGTCAAAGGAACAGCATGTGCAGAGATTCAAGAAAGAATGGTATACTTGAAAAAAGTAATAAATATAATATTGTGTGTACAAGGAAATAGTGAGGAGGAAGGAGTTGGAGGTCAAGAAGGGGGAGAAGGGGTGATTAAAGATACTGCCAAACATGTAAAAGAGCTTGGACTTTATTGTAATGACACAGGAAAGTCATTGAAAGATTTTAAACTGAGAAAACATATTATCATAATTTAATCATGTGGAAATTACTTCAGTGGTGTAGAGTAGGTCAAGGGAGCAAGACTGAGCAGAACTCAGGAAGGAGGAAAGATGATAATGGACTTTACTAAGGTAGCAAGGATAGATGGGAGAGAAATGATTAGATTCGAGAGACATTTAGCAACTAGAACAGCAGGGCTTAATGACTGATTGGATGAGGAGGGAAGGTCAGGAGGTGTCAGCGAGCACTCCTCCTGCGTCGCTGATTTGGGCAATTTGGTGATTGGCATCCCTTGCTGTGTCAGGGAAGCCTGGAAGGAGAGAAGATGAAGGATGGTGCTGGAGAGCTCACTTTTGCACTCTTGAGGAGGGTGCACCTTTGAGACACTGAGGGTAGAGCTTCAGAGGTAATAGAACTTTGCTTTCAGGACTTCCTGGGTTAAAGATGTGCCTTAAAGCCATGTGAAAGGAGATTGTCCCAGGAATACTTGAAGACCAAAGAGAACAGAAGATTTAGCACAGAGCCATGAGGAAAATCAGTGATGTAGGGTTGGGCAGAGAGCAAAAAGTCACAAATGCACCTGAGAACCAGCATGAAAAGAGGTCACATGGAAACGGGAGGATTTGTTCAGCAGACAGTGTTAACTAGACACCAACCCACTTGCTTTTCTTTCTATACCATCCCCCAGCCTCCCAGGCTGTTAAGGTTTTGCCATTCAACTGAGCTTTCAAGGTTGATGCATGAAAACCTCCCAGCTTTTCTCTTGTCCACCAGTGGCTCAGTGTCAACTCCCAAAGGAAGCAGAAGCCGTCTCCATCCCCTGGGGGAAAACACTATTGGGCTTTACTTGAGAGAAAAATAAACTCTTCTAGTGCTGAGCCCCCAAGATGGGGGATTTAGGTGCTGCGGTAGAAACCATGCCGTCACTTATGCAGTGTGGACTCACAGAAACTGAGGGATGGACTCTTTGGAAACAGAATGAGTGTTCAACAATGTCAAGCAAATTTTTTTTAAAAAGTGCTGAGAAGTCATTTAAGTACCAAAAAGAGTCCCTTGGGTTTACCAAAGCATAGGTCCTGAATGACCTGCAAGTATCAATAGTTCATTCAGAGATTTCCTTTTCTGTAACTGACAATTTTAGGATAAACCTAAATCATTTTAGGATGATCTTGGAAGTGCTAGTTTTAAGGCTATTTCAAAGGACTCATAAGTCAATTTGACTGTCTTGACAAATGTTGTGTATAGATTATTTTAAATGTCATTTTTTCAGTCTGAGATTTATTGCACAATGGAATTTTGGTTTATTGACTTGATTTTCAGTTTTTGACTGAAGGAGTAGATGATTTGATTCTCTTGACTCGATTTGGATGAAGAAACAAAGCCTTTCCAAGCTGATGGGGGTAGAGAGAAACACTAGAATTTATAATAATCAATCAGTCAATGGCTATTTTCCCTGGCCAGAACTTTATCTACTGTAAATTCTCCAAATGTTCTACATTGGTGATTTAAGCCTACATTTTAAGCACATTAAACTTTAGTATGTGTAAAAACCATAAATAATGACCTTGTTAAAAATGTAGAGTGTGAGCTAGGCTTGGTGGTGCACACTTGTAATCCCAGTACTTGGGAGTCTGAGACAGGAGGATTGGGGTTCCAGGCCAGCCTCAGCTACTTTGTGAGGCTCTCTCCAACTTAGTGAGACCCTGTTTCAAAATAAAGAATAAAAAAGTAGGAGGACTGGGAGTATAGCTTGGAGGTAGAATGTCCCTGGGTTCAATCCCCAGTACTGCAAAAAAAAATGTAGAGTGTGGGCTGGGTGTGGTTATGTATATCTTTAATTCCAGTACTTGGGAGATTGAGGCTGGAGGATCCCAGGTTCAAGGCCAGTATGTGGTAATTTAGAGAGACCTTGTTTCAAAAGAAAAAGGACTGGGGGGTAGGGTTATATGGGAGTGTAGCTCAGAAGTAGAATGCCCCTGGATTTAATCCCTAGTACCAAAATAAACAAATTGAGGCCTAGACCCTTGCATCCAAATACTGTGATTTAGTAAACAGGTCCAGAGCCTACGACTTTGCATTTTTTAAAAAGTAGCTTGGGTAATTCAGGTAGGCGTGACCCTTAGCCCTCAATTTGCTAAATACTGTTCTGTATCTGCTGGAATGCTTTAAAATTCAAATTTGTCCTCAAAAGGGGAACTATCACTTTCAGATACATGGTACCAAAAAGAAAATTAAAAAAAAAAAACAACAGAAAAGTATTTTTTATAAAAGAATGAAAAGGAGAGTTATAAAAGGCAATACCACATTTTTCTTCCCTTAGAAATTTACAAGCATTATTTTCCAATTTTTTATATATTCTCTCTTCATCATAAAATTTCAAATAAAACACTAATTCAATGATGCATTTTTTCCCCTCTCAGAGCTGCAGAACACAATCAGTGGGTGACGTGGCAAGTTCTTGTAGTGCTTTGTTGCATTATGAAGCCATTATGAAAGCAAGAATAGCTTTCACGAATCTTCAGATTTACAGAAAGGCAGCTGAGGATAATGTCACCTTCTACATTCTGCTGGGGCTTGAAGCCCACGCCGCAGACAGCTCTCACACAATGCCTGTTTCCCATTAAAATTGCATTACTCCCATTAAATCAATTTCTGAAAGAAATTCTCTATATGAAGCAGTGTCATGCATAGAGAAGTAAACAACCACCTTTTCAAAGCTTTTGTAAGAGAGGTTTGTGGGGTTTCCGTATTCCGTGCCTGGTCTGACTTTGTGCTAAACTAATCTCAGCAGCTAATCTAACTTGGGGGAAAAAGAAAAGAAGAGATGGAGGGAGGTTGGAGGGAGGGAGAGTGGAATTTGCAGTTAATCAACTCCAAGTTACCAGAAGAAATCAGGTTTTGTGATATGAACCTGTGTAACCACTAGCGTCCACAATAAATGGCATTGCTTCATACGGAATATCTATTGACAACTTAATTAAAAGCTGGAAAAGAGTAATATGTGCTTCACTAAAAGAAGGAAATTGGCTAAGCATTTAAACATAGGCAGCAAAGCTTAAGATCAAGTTTTCATCAAGTAAAATTATATGATGCCTTTTACATGGTAGCCTCATTCTAACGGGGCCTGATTTCCCAGCAAATCACCTTTTATAGTCATCCATCTATGGATCTAACTTAAAGAACAGGATCTTTTCTCCCTTCCTCACTCCATTTAGACTCCCTGAAAACATCCATTTTTCTGCTGTTCATTTCTTCTCTCCCAGCCTCAGTTTCTTCATTTGTAAAACAGAGGATATTAGTAGAACCAATGTCATTTAGTTGTTCTGAGGATTCAATGAGTATGTTAGATGTTTAGGGAAAAAAAAAATGTCTGACATTTGGTACATGTTACACAAATATTGTTTAAGAAAAATACTAGGCACAGGTGTTTCTGCCATACTGCTATATCTTTGTGTACTCACATTGTTCAAAATCATACACTAAACATAACAGGACTCCTGGGGAAAAACGGGGTTAGGAACGGATGCTTTGAAGCCTGTGGCACTTTTTAACCAGGGCACAAACAAAAGTAACTACACTCTAAAATTAATAGTCACAGAGTTCAGTCTCTACTGGCTTTTTTTCTTAAGCCTGAAATCTATCCTATGAGGTCTTGAATCCTGGAAGTAAGGCTTCCTCCTTGGAGAGAAATATAGACCTTTAAAACAGCATAACTTTAAGACAGGCCAGTTTCATGCAAAATAAAAATGTGATTCTGGAGTTTATTCATTTTGTTGTCTTTTCAGGATCAAATCTACACTTGTGGTTTCCCTGTAGAGTATAGCAACATGGGCAAGATATATGGTTAATACCAGATTTTTTTTAACTAAACAGAAGGCATTTGGAGACTTGTCAGCTTTTTAAAATATTATTGAAATGTCATTAATGTTTTGTAGAAAAGCTTACCCTTGATCTCTTCAAGTTGTGAACATACTGGGAAAAATCATGTTTGGTTCAATTTGTCTAATACATTATGCTGACATCATTCTCTTTAAGTACCAATTGCATATGAGAATTAGAGAATAGTACTTTGATGAACTTTTCCTTTTGGTTCAACATTCCTGAATAGTCTCGTAGAAGGTGACAGGAACCCAATAGGCCTGACAAACCCTGTTCTTGTTAGAAGCTCAGAATAGTGTGTATCGGCGCACCCTGGTGGTAGTCAGAGGACAGTCAGACAGGACATATTTGGCTAATGTGTTAAACAGAGAAGTCAGCTTTCCTGAATTTACTGCCTTCAGCTCTCATCCCATAATAAGCAAAGAAATGAAAATCAACTCTACCTTCTGTGGAAGACAACACTTTGTTGTTGTTTTCTTTCCTTTTCCTAATTTTTCTTACTTATTTACACTTATGTATGTATGTATGTATGTATGTATGTACTTACTGGGGATTGAACCCAGGGGCATTCTACCTCTAAGCTACATCCCCAACCTTATTTCATTATTATTATCTTTTTTGGAACAGGGTCTCATTTAGTTACATAGGGTCTTGCTACATTGCTGAGATTGGCTGTGAACCTGCAATACTCCTGTCTCAGCCTTTTTTCCTCTTCCCATTTCTTCTAAACTGTGGTTGAAAATAAGTAACAACTTCTACTATTGTTCCAAAGGCAGGGACTGTTCTTCTAAAAGACTACAGGCTCAGACCGCTGGTGGGGAACTAATAGGAATGTGTTACTACAAAACAAGCATTGATTCTCCAGCAGCCTGTAGGCCCCCTTAAAGATAATGGATGTCCTAGAGACCATGCTCCTCATACCCACTCTACACCAAATAATAGAGAAACCAAGGATTGCTATGGTAATGCACTACCTCTGCCCCAGCTACTGGAAAATAAGTCGCTATGTTTTAGGTGTTTGTTCTACTATATGTATGGCCACCCTTTATATAGAGGGCCTTCAATAAACATATCAGGATCTGAAGGGTAGAAAAACCACATTGTGATTCTTTTTGCCTAACAAAAAACCATGCTAGGCAAATTTTTACTGCTTTATTTGACTACTTTATAAAAGGTAGGGCTACTTTTATCAGTAAAACAAGTGCTACTGTAGCTTATATACCATGAATCACATTCAAATTTATTTCCTTTCTATAAAATAAAGTTAACCAAGCTTTTCTTACTGTTGGTATCATAGTCAAATTCTTAACATAGCAAAGCTTAGAATTTATCAATACTATTATCTCTTTCTAACTTGTATTCATATTGAAGAAGTAGAGGAGGCAGTCAGGAATTACTGCTGCGCCTGTCTAAAATCATATATGTTTTAAAAAAAGAAAGTGTTTCAGTTATTTTTTTGCCACATAACATACTACCCCCAAACTAAGTGGCTTAAAACAATAACCTTTCATTATATTTCAATGCCATGAATTCAAGCAGGGCTCAGCTGAGTGATTCTTTGGCTCCACATGGCATCCACAGTTGTAAGGTCAGCTTGTGCTTTTGAAGATGGATTCTTCTGGAGGGTTCTACACAGCTTTGTCCACGTGCCTGTGGCCTGGCTGGGGACAGCTGGAAGTGGGTTCCTCTCCCTATCCACATAGTCTTAGGACCTTTCCAGCTGAGGCTCTAGCCTCAAAGACACCAATGAAAAAGCTGCTATCCTCCTAAAGATTAGAACAAGAACTGATGTATTATCACATCTGCTAGACTGTTAGTCAAAGCAGTGACAAGCTGAGCCAGAGTCAAAGGTACAGAGGAGTAGACTTCATCTCTTACTAGGGGAACAGCATGTGAAACCATACAGACAGAGAAGAAATAAAGAATCATCTGAGACAGCCACCACAGAAATAGAATCGGATTACTTTTATCTGCTTAGTTGTATTTTTCCTGTCAGAAAGTTCTAACAAGACCTATTTTCACGAATAGTTGCCATTGATAATTATGCTTTTTGGTAAAACTATTTTAATTTTTTATACTTGTATTGGTATATTGTAATTATACATCATAGTGAGACTCAAAAAGATATACATACATACATGCATGCACAATCACTTGGTGAATTTCTT
This sequence comes from Graphiurus murinus, assembly GCA_004027655.1. Taxonomy (NCBI): domain Eukaryota; kingdom Metazoa; phylum Chordata; class Mammalia; order Rodentia; family Gliridae; genus Graphiurus; species Graphiurus murinus. Next base: position 27,374 of record PVLC010016462.1, on the reverse strand, counting down.
CTGAATCCCACCCACTCCCCTTCCCCATACATGTTGGTGAGACTGAGAGTGATACCTTCATGTGTGGACAAAGCATTATTTGAACTCTTCCCTTCCTCACGCCTCATTTTCCCATCCCCACCTCCCTCTCCCACGCCTCTTCCACTACTAGTTTCTCTCCTCATTCGACTGAAGTCCCTTTCCTATTTATTTTCATCCTGGCTTCCGCATGTGAGAGAACATGTGACTGTGATTTGAATTGGGCTTTGAAGAGCCAGCCCTCACTGAGCTGGGCAGTAAGAGAGAGAGAGCCATTCCATTGTACATGCCTGTGTGGCTTTGAGCAATTCCGCAGCCTTTTCGGTTTCTTGTTCTTTATCTGTGGAAGGTACTTAACTAATCCTCATTTAGTACCTATCTTATATTTGTGCTGGTCGAAGCACTGATGATGAGTTGAAATACCAGGCCACTCATGGCACCAGTGAACTCTCAAGAAAAGGAGAAAATTCACAAAGAATCATGATGTACAGTGATGCAACTGCTCAGCAAAACTCACTGAGGGCTTTTCATGGAGGAAGCTGTGTGGTTCTGTGAGTTTAATGATGGATAATCTATCTATAAATGAGTGGCTTTGAAGAGCTCATTGACTTGAGATTTAAAATACACATCTAAACAATCTGCTCACACTATTCATTTGTACCTGGCTGCATTTTAATCTATTCTTACAGAATCTGACTCTCTCGAACTGAAAGTGGCTTGGAAGGCATCCCCTTCAGTCCTTTCTTTTATAGACAAGGAAGCCAGGACACAGAGAGGCTAAGGGATTTGCCAACATCACACAGCTTGCTACTGGCAAAGCTATCCCAGGCAGCGTATTCTGCATTTCAAATACCTGCTGCTGCTGCTGCCTATAAAAACACATCAGTCCTCACATTTGCAAAGACAGTTTTTTCTTCTCAAGTGATTCAGTAGTCTATGTAGATCTAATAGGTAAATGTCCAATATGTCTTAACAAAAGCAAAACAAAGGGATACGACGTTCATATTTATCCCAGTAGTACACTGCTGATATCAAACTCATTTGCTATGAATTGCTTGAGCCATTGTTTCTGCTTACAGATAGTTTCCTCAAAGTTTTCCAAACTGAGGAATTGTTGACATTACATTTTAAAAATTCTTGTGCAGATCAGTTCTTTATTTAACTTCAGGCAAGATTAATGTAGACATTTATAAACTAGAACAGAAACTGGTGGTTACAGTAAGACTTAGGTAAAGCCAAAATGCAGGACGAGCTGGGCAATTTAGGAACATACACTCTGGAGTTCTTTCTCAGGAAGTGCCTGTGGTAGGCTGAGCCAAATAAACTCCTCCGAATATGAGTGATTCTTTGTAACAGTTCTAAGTACTTTTGTGCTCAGCAGTGGTGTGTCTGGTCTTTTCTGTATTTCTTTATATTTGGCCCCGAGTGATCATCATATCTTCTCTTGTTCACTCTTCTCTATAAGCGCCTACCCCTTTTCTTTTTCATATTTTCTTTCTTGCAGGTATCATCATAAATCCAATCAAGACAGAATAACATTAAGGCACACCATACATACTCGTATCAAATAAAGAAGTCATCTAAGATAAAGAATGAATGTTGCACTTCTATTCTCCTTGTATTGAAGGTGTACAGACATGGCCTGACTCTACCTTTGTTTGACTTGGATAAGAAGTATTAGGTCATTGAAAACTTAAGCTTCCAGTGAATAGAGCTTAACAATTTTTATCTAATTTTGAAGAAAACAACTACATTTACATATATATACACATACATACACACATATACATTTATACATATACATATAAATATACATCCCAATTCTGATTCCAGGCACAGGTGCTATTGAAATAAATCTGACCATTGGGGCAAAAACCTCTGCACCCCAACAAAACACTCATTCCTCTCAATGGGATTTGCTGATATTTTTCTCCATTACGAATATAGCCTAAAGCCGTGTCTTTGAGACATTCTTTAAATAGGCAGTGAATCAAAAGGTAGCCTCAAGAAGAATGGCAAACAGAGGCCAGACACATCCTTTGGCAGGCTGAGCAATCTCCATTTGTTTGTGGCTGTGAGCCTAATGAGAAGAAAGTCATTGATTCAATAAACAAAGCCTTGCAGTTTGATCAGAGGAGATGATTTAGGTAGAAGCACATTAGTCAACTTTTAATCTTTTCTGGGATAGAATTAACATGTTCTAAGTAGTTGGTTTGGCTCAGCCTACTCTCGGCACTTTCTGAGAAAGAACTCCAGAGTGTCTGCTCCTGAACCGTCCAACTCACCCTGCATTTGGGGTTTACTTCAGAGCCTGAGGCTTACTGTAACATCTTGGATATATCTTATTCTTCCACAGTAGCATAATGAGAGACTGGAAGACAAAACTCTTCAAATCTCTGGGTTGCAGGAGATATATAACACAGAAAAGTTCTCTTGGCCTTTTCTTAGATAACTTCTTCTTGCTGGTCCCCACAGCACTGATGTCTTGTGATTGATCCAGAGAAGTTTGGACCACCTCCCTCTAGGTCCTGATTTCACTGCACTTTTGTGCTGGATATGGGTGATGTGAAAAGTCTTGAATGCTGTTCTTTCTCTATTATCTGGTCCCCAGCACAGCTGTGGTACTCTTTGGAATCTGGCCTAATGGTTTTTATGGAGTCAGATAATTATTCACAGAACTTATCTTCACTGAACACATGCTGGAGAGAAAAATAATAGCAGGATACAGGAAACAGTATCTGCCTCTGATTCAAAATTGGCTTCCAACTATTTGTTTCTGGTTCATGTTATAAAAAAGAAATGAATAGTTTGCTTTTCATTGCTGTGAATGCTTTTGCTTAACCCCTACACCATAACTTCACAATCTTACATCAGGAAAAGCAGATGTTTCATATTGTTTTCTGGTGATGGGAATGAATACTAGAACTACCTGTATTACTTTTGGGCTAATAGCATATATTTGTGTCATGATACTAAGGGAGAGGTGTCCATCTATATTTGAGCTTATGTGTTCAGCTCCAGATAATCTGTGTGAATATGCAGCAATGTTACCTGGGAAAAGGGATATGCTACCTCATTAGTCCCCAGTGAGTCCTTTAGAAGGTTTGGTTAAGATTAGGAAAGCCATAAAGAGAGGCAAGATTTTATGACAGAAGAGTAAACTAAGAAAGATCTCTTATCAGTTAAATTTCTTGTAGATTGTAAAAACAGGGACACTGTACACTAGGGGCTGTCACATAGGCTCTGAGTACTTGGGCAATGTTTAGAGAGAAACAGCTGAGAAGTTCAGAAGCAGGGGAACCACAGGCAGTTTTCCAACTTTGCTGATAGTGATGATGAAAGATAAGGGAAGATGGATCCAAAGGTAAACCATGGCTGAAGCTCACCTGTGGCTTGAATTTGAACTTTGATGAAATCAAATAACCTTAAAAGAAGCAAATATTGTTCAGATAAATTACTTGAAATTTTTATTTAGACCTTTAAAAAGGTGAAATAATCTTACAATTGGCAAATCCCTTGTAAGGAACATACCTGAAGTTTTGACTCATCCTTCTCAAACAGTCAGACTATAAATTATCAGCACATAATCACTATTCTATTGGTCATTTTGAGAACTGTTAGTACTTCCCATTGTAAATGTTGGGGATCCACACCCATGATCTACCTTCCTACTCCACAATTTATTTTCCATTTTGATTATTTTATACCCTTGTCCATAATTTCATGCTTCAGTCCAGTCCCAATTCAAAGCAAAGAAAAAAAAAAATCCTTGAGCTATATACTCCAATATTTCACATTACAATAATCTCTCTTTCCTTAGGTTGTAGCTTAAAAAGATGAGAACTCTTTTATCCAAAGTGAAAAATAAAACTGTTTATCTTGCCACATGATTCATGAGTAAAGAATCAGATATGGAGAAAAATTCCTCTTTTTGAAAAAATGCTTTTCAGATAGTGGATAAGACTAATTTGTTTTGCAGCCTACACCTTGTATTGAATGTTCAAACATATTATCTACTTAATTAAATCTTTTCACAATATTGTAGTGCTTGTTTTCAAAGTGACTCTAAATATTAGCCGTCTCATGTGAAGTTCTGTCATAACCAAATGGATCATAATACACAGAAAAGCACAATTTCTAATAACCTCTATTTTCCTAAATCAAAGCACGCCTTTTGGATTTTACTAAGAATAGACACACAAGAAAGCATTGGAATGCAAACCCCAAATTAGGAAATGAATTACATGGAGTCTGTCCTGACACATGTTCAGAGTTTTAAAAATGGTCTTTTGAATTATCCCAGCAGATACAAGTTTCCTGCTCACTAAGGTCCTCAAAGAGAGAAAGATAGTGAAATCAAAAGTTCTTCTTGTGGGGCAGGGAGCAATACCTGAAATGGCAAGACAGAGTGGTCTCAGATGGTGAATTCCTCCCTGACCTTTAACAGTGAAAACTTGAGCTCCTCCATTGTGTATTTCTTCAAGCATCTTTCTACCATCTTGGAGTACAAGTGCAGAATTTATGAATTGTCGGTTTGCTACAATTTTATCCCTTTTTATTTTTATATATTTCTTCTCCTTCCTGCCCTCCTTAGTTCTTCAATTCTAATTTTGTGGAACATATTCTGAGAAGAATGATTTTGAAAAGAAGGAAAGAGAGAGGGAAGGAAGGAAAGGGAAAGAAAAAGAGATGAAAGAATTTATTTGCTTATTTATTACATATAGGCAAGATAATTATTAAATTTTTTGCAAAGTCTCCCACCCCAGAGGAAGGTGTCTTTCTTATTACAGTATTTAGTAGTTTATTCAATAGAATATTCTTTCTTATTTTCTTGGTGCATTGTAATCATACATCTTTATGAAGTTCAGGGTGGTAGAGGCATACATGCACACAGTATTTATTCAGCCCTCCCTCCAAACCCACCTTTTTCCCTCCCCCTTCCCTTCTTCCCATTCTTAGCATAGTGATTGACTCTGATAAGTTTGTGTATGTACATCATATCCATTGAGGTGTTTCCCTCTCCCCCCTCCCATCTCCCTCAGTTAGGTCATCTTCTTCACTCATCTAAGGTTTGTCAAGAAAATGATACACCATGACTAAGTCAAATTCATCCAGGGATGTAAGGCTGGTTCAACATACAAAAAACAATCTATGTAATTCAACATAAAGACAGAACTAATGACAAAAATCACATGATCATTTCAATAGATGCTGAAAAAAATTTGACAAAATCTAACACCCATTGATGCTAAAAACACTGCAGAGAATTGGAATAGAAGGAACATAACTCGATATAACTCATTATAAAGGCAATATACAATAGGCCCACAGCCAACATCATATTGAATAGAGAAAAACTATGAGAGTTCCCCTTAAAAACAGTAACAAGACAAGTATGTCCACTATCACCACTCCTTTTCTTTTCTTTTTTTCGGTACTGGAGATTGGAGGCAACAATCCTCCAAGCGACACCCTCAGCCATATATATATACATATGCTTTTTATACTTTATTTTGAAACATGGTCTCACTAAGACTGTCCATAAACCTGGATCCTCTGGTCTCAGCCTCCCAAGTACTGGGTTTACAAGCGTGTGCCACCATGCCTGGCACCACTCCTTTTCAATATAGTACTTGAGACTCTAACCAGAGCAATAAGGCAAGAGAAGGAAATCGAAGGAGTACAAATATAAAAAAAAAGACCTGAAATTACCTCAAAAGAATATTCTAATTCAATTTCTATGCATTTAAAAAGTATGTCCAATTATAACTTGAATGGTACTTCGAAAGCAAGAAAAATCATTCCCTTCTGATATAGTGATATTCTATGTAAAAAAGACTACTTATTAAAAATGGAAACAAAAGATGATAATAAATTTTGAATTAATAAGCATTTCAGCCTACTGTTTTTAGAAAGTTTAATTATAAGATAGATTTTAAATATTTAAATGAAACTCTAATTGATATTTATAAATTTATGATTTTTAAAAATTTGGGTAGAATTTTTTGCCATGTTTAATTTATATCTTTAAAAAACTCTAAGAACTACTAGAACTAATAAATTCAGCAACATTACAGGATACAAAATCAATGTACAAAATTAGTGGTTGCTATATGAATAGCAAATTATTTGAAATAGGAATCATGAAAGCAATCCCATTTATAATAGTTATAAAAATACCTAAAAATAAATTTAACAAAGAAGTAAAATATCTCTACAAGAAAAATTATAAAACATTGATGAAACAAATTTAAGAAGACACAAAAAAGTTAAAAGACATCTCATGGTCATAGATTGGAAAAATAAATATTATTAAAATGTCCACACCCGAAGTGATTTACAGATTAAATACTATCACTATCAAAGTATGATATTCTTCACAAAACTAGAAAAAATAATCTTGAAATTTATGTGAAACCACAAAAAAGCGCCAATAGCCAAAGCCATGTTGAGCAAAAAGAAGAAAGCCTGATGCATTACACTACCCGACTTAAGACATACTACAAACCTGTAATTATCAAAACAGCACAGTACTGGCATAAAAACAAACATGTAGACCACTGCGAAAGAATTGGAAGATGAGAAGTAAACATGCATCTACATCTGACTGATTTTCAGCAATAAATGTCTATTTTTTCAATAAAAAATCCTGAGAAAATTTAATAAGCAAACGCAGAATAATGAAACTGCACCCTTAACTCTCATTTGTTACAAAAGTCAACTAAAAGTAGATCAAAGATTTAAGTATAAGACCTGAGACTGTAAGAGCACCAAAAGAAAATAGGAGAAAAAGCCTCCAGATATAAGGATTGGCAAGGGTTTTTGGAAAAGATACCAAAAGCACAGAAAACAGAAGTAAAAATAGGCAAATGAGATTATATCAAACTAAAGAGCTTCTACACAACAAAAGAAACAATCAATCAATGGAATGAAAGACAACCTGAAGGATAATAAATAATAAATCTAAGAAACTACAAAAAACTTGATAGCAAACAAAACAACCTTATTTTAAAATGGGCAATAGTGCCAGGCCCTGTGGCACATACCTATAATCCCAGCTATTTGGGAGGCTGAGATGGGAGGGACTACCATCTGATCCAGCAATCTTCCTACTGGCTGTACATCTAAAGAAAATGAAATCAGCATGTTGAAGAAAAATCTACATTCCCCTGTTCATTGCAGCATTAATCACAATACCAATAAATGGAAACAACCCAAGTGTCCAACTGATGAATGAAAAAAGAAAATGTGGCACATATATGCAATAGAATATTATTCAACTATTTAAAAAAGAATGAAATCGTGTCGTTTGCAATAACAGAGATAGAACTGGAGATCATTATATATGAAATAAGCCAGGCACAGAAGGACAAGTACCTCATGATCCCACGCATATGTGGAAACTGAGTTGATCTCATGTAAGTACTAAGTTACAGCTAGATACCAATAAGAATTTTTGGTGTGCTATTGCATGCTAGGGTGACTAGATAAAAGCTGAAAGAAAATATTTTGAAAGTTTTCATCATAGAGAAATGATAAATGTCAGAGAAGATAAATACATTGGACCTGATTTAAACATCATGCAATCTATGTATATATAGAAAATAGCAAGCTACTCACTAATATGTACAATTTTCATGTTTTATGTACCAAATAAAATAAATTTAAAATAAACACTAAAAAATAAAATCAGATGGGAGGTGGGTATAGGGAGATGAAAAAGAAAAAACATAGTTGTTTCTATTTCCATTGTCAATGTCTTCTCAAAAGAAAACTTGATGTAGATATTTATTATCAGGTTAAGAGTATGTAGGAGCTCTTCCCTAAAATACATTTGTATATCTTAATATTGTGTATTTTCAATTTAACATTTATTAAATTTTATTCTGAAATGGGGTCTTAAAGAATGGAATATTTTTGAAGAGAGATGCTTCTGGCCTAAACATATCAGTATATAATGAGTTTCCTGGTTAGATCCCATAATAAGGAATATGAAACTAATTCCTGTGGGCTTGGCTGTTTTTGTGTCTACTGGTATTTCATCACATCATAAGTACGTGGTAAGTTTTCCACTTCTTTTTTATTGTTCTCTTTTATTAGTGGGCATGTGTGTAAGGTTCACGTTAGTTGAAATTGTTCCTTTTTTTTTTTTAAGGGGGTTATAGATGAATGTTCACCAAGTTTTATAGAATATTTTTCATAGTCCATTACTGCATATATCTCTTATAACATGTACTTGTTATGTGAAAGTGTCTTGGGAGTTGAATGGAGATTTCATTTACACATTCTGGAAGCAAACGTTTATGTAGTTTCTTTCCATCACTAATTGAAATGCAATTTCATCAATCTAACTTGTTCGGTATTTCATTTGTTCATTCTTTTCTCGCTCTATTAACTTTGTTCATGTGTAGGGCTGCTATTTTAAACTAGAGAAATAGTGAGAGTTTGGGGTTTATTTTCTTACTGAAAAAAATATGGATTTACTGAAGCATGGAGTCTGAATACACGAAGAGTATTTATATCGTGTGTTTGAAATTCAGCGCCTACGATATTTGGATTGTGTCATTTCTCTGAAGAAATTTATGTAAGCAAGTCACAAGGCTGGTGTGTGTGTGTGAAGGGTGCATGCACACACATCTATTCAAGTTACCACTTGGTCCTCACTTCATTTGCCCAGGTATCTAGATTTTTGAGGAGTATTCAGCTTGAGTTTTGGAACTTATAATAAGGTTGTGATGGAAGAACAAAATTATCCTGTATTACTTTAAGGGGGAAAATAACTAAAGGTAACTTTGGCTATAACTAATGAGTAGCCTAGAAATCCTATCTGTAGGTGGATAAAAATAACAAATACATTTTAAAAATTACTTCCTCCTCCAGAGAGGTTTAGGTCTCTAGTTGGGAATGTTTTTCTCCCTGGAGGACTGTTGGCAACATGTAGAGGAGGTTTTTATTGTCATAATGACTGGGGACAGCCCCAAGCTTTTAGTAGGTTTAAGCCAGAGATGCCAAACAGTTTTCATTCCTTTGAGATATTCTGGCTTAATGAAGAACTCCCATGTTATAATGCAAATGGTACCCTGTTGAGAAGTAATGGTGTCCTCATTCTTAATAGATATGACATATAGAAGGTATTAGGAAAATAAGATAAAATAATTAGGAAACTGAAACCTCCTCTTCCTAAAATTATAGTTAACACCCACTGTAAGCAACTGGTGATTTAAATTCTCAATATATGTGCCAAAAGGTTTACTGGTTTTATAGAAGGTGGTACTCTGCTGGAAACTGTTAAAATTTTATTATAGGAAAATAGTGCTATTATTTCATACAACAAAAGACTTCCTATAATTTTCAGGGATCCAAATTGGGACAACCATGGAGTTTTTAAGACATTAAACCTAACCTGGAAGATTGGATTTAAAATCCATTAACTTTGTCAAGAACCCAGATCATTATTTACATCAATGATTGAATGAACACTAAAGACTCTATAGAATCATACATACCAAGGAACAGAAAATAAAATAAGCCAAGTATTTAGTTCACTCTTAGCCAGTTAAATATTTTACCCTTTGCTTTCTCCACTAAGAACTATTATTGGATTCATATCCTTTTAATCTCTTCAAATGTTTAATGATTTTTAAGTTGAAGAAGTAGTTTTTTTTTAACCAACCTCCCCACAACCCTGAGGAAAATTCCCTAAAGACAACAACAATTTATTAAGATCTTTTTAAAAAAGTTTTTAAAATGCAATATTTCACCTGTGATGATGGCCCAGAGTCCAGTTCTTTGTTACTGAACTTAATGTCTATGAACATTTACTTGATTTTGCTGTGTATGTGTAGCTATGGCTACTTTGATTCAACGAATCTGTAACTTTAAATAGATCCTTAAGAGCTTTCAAAAAATTTTTTTTCATATAGAAACATATCAGAACATTTAAATGGGTGGGTCCTAAGGTCTGATATTTACAAAGGACAAATCTGCCTTCTAATTTGAAGTTTTTCCCATGTTATCATCTAATCTCCCAATTTTCATTTGGAAATGGTTTTCTTACATTTTAACTAGTAAATATCATGAAACAAAATCATGAAATCACTATAAAACAGAAACCTGAGTCTAAACAAGTTTTTGAATAGTGGTCAGAATCTTTCTTCTCCAGTCCATAAAATATAACTTCACATCTCTTTTTGGTATTTAAACTTATATGGTAACATAATAAGAACAATTTTTAATTTTTTTACCTCTTTTATTATAATATATTAATAAGACCTTTAAGACAAAATTTAGATGCTACTAAAACTGTTATTGGGCTAGGGATATTGCTCAGTGGTAGGGTGCTTCCCCAGCACCACCAAAAGGAAAAATATATATATTCTTACATAGTAATGAGGAGAATTAAAACAATTTAAAGTTTTGCTTATAAGAGCCATCCCCTGATGTTTTCCTTCACTTTTTTTGAAAGTCACAAAAAATTTGAGTTTTGTGAATTGATGAAATCAGTGCTTTACACTGTTGGTGGGATTGCAAACTAGTGCAACCACTCTGGAAAACAGGATGGAGGATCCTCAGACGAATAGGAATGAACCTACCATATGATCCAGCAATACCACTTCTGGGTATCTACCCAAAAGAATGGAAACCAAACTATCAGACCGACGTATGCGCATCTATGTTTATAGCTGCACAATTCACAATAGCCAAACTATGGAACCAGCCAAGATGTCCATCAACAGATGAATGGATTACAAAACTATGGCATGTGTACACAATGGAATTTTACTCAGCCATAAAGAAGAACAAAATCATGTTATTTGCAGGGAAATGGAGGCAACTGGGAAACATTATGTTAAGTGAGATTAGCCAGTCACAAAGAGTAAAAAAGCATATGTTCTCCCTAATTTGCGGATGCTAGGGAGAAGATGGGGCATAAGAGGGTCTCCAGATGAAAAAGGAGAGACCCTCGAAAGCAAAGAAGTTGATTTAGCCGAGGGGGTTGGACGGGGGCGGAGGGGACACTAATGTATATCAAGGTCACTCACTAAACTGAACTTGAGAGGGAGGGAGGGCGAGGGAGCGGGGTGGGAATTGGTGGAAGGGGTCAAATGAGAATTGTGAGCACATGTATCGTTATCAATTTGCACCTAACAAAGATGTATGCTTACAATGTATGAATAAAAATAAAAATTAAAAAATAAAAAATAAAAATAAAAATATTAACTGCAACCATTACAATGATAATCTGTCAAAGCATGGAATAGGGAAGCTTTATGCCAGGGAATTTAGTTCCTATTGAGAAACCTGTGTGACACAAGGATTAGTTGCTGCCAAACTACAGAACGACCCTCTGATTCCAGACACTAAAGGGGTGGAGTTGAGGGATGCTTAGCAGTTTAGATGCCGCAGTCCAGTCTGAAGCCTGTAGAACCTAGGATTCTTAACCCCAAAATCACTCTTTTTTTTTTTTTTTTTTTTGCGGCACTGGGGATTGAACTCAGGGGCATTCTACCTCTGAGCTACACCCCCAGCCCTATTTTTTTTTTTTTATTCTTTATTTTGAAACCGAGTCTCACTAAGTTGCAGAGTGCCTCACTAGGCAGCTAAGGCTGGCTGCAAACCCGGATCCTCCGGTCTCAGCCTCCCGAATGCTGGGATTACAAGCGTGCGCCACCACGCCCGGCCCCAAAATCACTCTTAATAGAGCATTTGTTCTCATTGCACAACAACCTCATGATAGCAACATTTCAAACTGACAATATAATTTCCCTCTATTAACATTCCTCCATTCATAGATGCTTAGACATCTTTTCATAAGATTTTTTACTTCTCTGGGAATTGCTCCCTCTGAAGATGCTAGTTCCCTCTACTGCCTTTCTGTGTCCTAATTTAAAAAAAAATCACTGTACCTTAACCACTGTTTGACTCAACCACTGCAGGTTTTTCCAAGCAGACTTGAGCCCACTCTGGAGCCTTGAACATTCGTAGGCACTAGTAAAGGTATCCAGATTGTTGCTAAAAACACTAAAAGAAAGTGGTCCTGGTTCTGAGCCAAATTCCTTAAGCCCTCATATAAACTCCATCCTCTGACTCTCTTGCTGGGGATGTGCCCAGGTAGAACATTTCTTTTCTCTCACTGTCCATCATAAGGATATGTTGCAGCACTCTGTAAGTTCCCTTAATAAATGCTTTAGACCAATCACCCAGGCATTTAGGGCTTCTTTCTTTAGAATCTCAAATCATCACTTCTGGGGCAACTTCAGGTATGGAGTGAGCAGGACAAAACACTAACCCGTAAGGAAGTACTCTTCACAGTAATAAGATCCTCCCGTTGCACCATGAATGAACTCGTATTCTCTCCTTTGAGAAATAAGAATTGTGCCCAATTCCCCTTTCCCTTTAGTGGACCTATGGTGTGTAAACTCAGTTATGGAATGCTGTCTTCCCTCCACAGACTATATACTGGGCAAGGCAAGGCAGTTAGCCCTGGTACAGAGTGCATATGGTAAGCTGAAAGAAGCAAAGATGTGCTCAGGCTTCATTTCTCATTTTCTGAGTAGAGTTCCCTCCAAAGGCCTGACTTCACAGATGCCTTTGATCTCAAGAGAAACTCTTGTACCACTCTATACAATTCCCTTTAAGTAAGTTATTCTTTCTGCTACTTGCAGCCAAGACTCCCAACTTCTACCCAACCAAGAGTATAAAATAATGAAAGTGGATCCCGTGGCAACATCTCAAGATGTTGGACTTTTATTGAAGGCAATTTCTAGTCGACCACTCAAAGTACCCCTCAACTCCTTCATTCTTTTGAGATGAGGATGTGAATGACCAGGGGTCAAACATGAGACCTGTGCATCTATTTCTAGCTCTTTTCCAATTTTCTGGAACAATTTGGAATGACCCAATCTTTCTATACCTGGGAAATCATTTGAAAATTATTCTAAGAAACTAACATGCTTGCCCTCCCTCCCTCCCCCTCATTAACAACTTGTACTTAACAAAGATGTATGCTATATTGCACGAATTACTACAATAAAAAAATAAATTAAAAAAAAGAAACTAATATGCTGACATAAACCCACATTGGAGGAATTGTCTAATCCATGACATGATTGACCACTGATGCTCCCCACAAATCTTGCTTTGCTGTTGTTCTTCAGTCAAAGATTCATAAAGACTAAACATTATCAGAGTGACTAAAATCTATTCTAATGCTGTGTTATGATTTTCTGACCAAAGGGAAGTTTTAAACTTCACATTGAACTAAAATACACAGTAATAATCTCTGATCCCTTGGACAATGATTAAAATACTTCTGAAAGTGCTGTGAATGGAGTAATCAAGTTTCTTTCCCTTTGGTAGCTCTATGATGAGGCTGGTGATAGAATCTACAAGTAGTATCTTAATTAACTTAGTAAGTAGAAGCTCTAAATGTAAGCACTTCTGCAGAAACTCTTCGACTAGCTGAAGGAAAAACTGCTCTTTCTCTTCTATATAATCTGATTCACATAAACTATAGGCAGAGATTTGCTGTCATATACAAAATATCTCCAAGAACATGTTCTTTATAAATAAAAATAACTGTAATTTGTGCACATATGCAACTTTTAAGGGTGAAGGTGAAGGGTCTACACTTAGAGAACTAAAAAATGTTATAAAACCCTAAATTACACATTGCTTTTTGGGAATAACCATCAATTATAATTTTTCACTGCTACTCTAAAATTTTTGCTACTCTAAAATACCATTAAAAGCACTATCAACTTAATTACAACTTTGAAGAAAGAATAACAAAAATACCATATTTTGAAAACACATTTTTTGTTTTTGATGTTGCTACAGAAAACAACACAATTTTTTTTCACTAAATCACATCCTGCTTTGGGTCAAAAAAGAGTAGAAGGGATCACTTGAAATAACTTAAGAACTAAATAAAATGATGGTTTTTCCGGCATTAGACTTCAAAAATCATAGGACAGTGATTCCTGAAAAAGAGGAAATAAATGAAGTGATCCCTATAATTGTCTACCTGGTTTGCATCCTGAATAAAGGTGTCTAGGCCTCCAGGTAGGGAGGAAGAATCCAAGTGGTGCCTGAGAGATTCTCAAGCCTACAAGAGTTCACAGAGCCACCCAAGTGCTCCTCCAACTTTCATCTGAGTATTGAACAGGTCCTTATATGTGAAGAAATTACCCAGGGCCCACCAAAGAACCACCAAAGAGGATTAGCGTATACAATCCCCAGAGGTCAGACAAGGCTGAAAATATCTGTACCCCTACCAGCCACAGAAGAAAATTCCAAGCACAACATACATGAAAAAAAAAAAAAATACACTAAGGCAGTTAGTAATCAAATACTTTAAACAATTCCATATAACTCTCAGTATATAATTATATTTCAGTCTAAATCTGTGCCTTCTTCCCTTTGAAGAATCCCTGTCAACCAAATGAAGTTAGTACACATTCTTTTGAGTATCCTATATTCATGCCTTTCAATATTTTAGAGATGTCCATTTGTAATATATAAAAGACGACCAAGTTGAACGCCAATCCAGAATATTTGAAAACCAACTTTAAATTGTCATTAAGCTTCTGTATTTGCCTATTACCTTAACAAATCTCTCTGTATACACATGGGGCCCAGGCATCTAAAAAAGGCTGTCAGCTACAAACTCTTTACCTGGCCAGTGCTGACAACTTTGGACATCAGATTTTGGAGCTCTCTTCTAAATATTTCCCATTCCAGAAAGCTATCCAACATTGATAATGGTAGCTTTGGCTAATCCAGATTCATGATGGAACATTTTTTAAAAACTCTTTTTTTTAAATTAATCTTCCCTTGATATTCTTTCAGTATTAACATTCATGGTGGACCTGCCAGACTAGAGATTTTCCTGCTTCTCAGGCATTAGCTATTTGTGCCAGAGACTATTCCTCCCTGGATGGAGGCCACATGTGCCATCAGATCAGGCCCTCTCAGGGATACTTTCCAGAACTTATATTAATATCCGTACATACCTTGCTTCTACTCCTTCAGGCCAGATATCGTGGTGTGTTTTTAAGAGGCCAATTAGAAATTGCCTGTCTTGTCAATTATAAAAATGATATATTTTTTTTAATTCACAGCTGCAAAGATTTGTAAAAGTTGGAGCTTGGTGATTTGTTTTGCTAGAATGACATACAAAATGTAAACAACTTTATTCTGTAGGTTTTTATTTAATTATATAATAGCCACAAATGGGTACTGTATTTTAGTTAAACATTGCTCTAATTGCGTAAAATAATTTCTGTGACTGTTAAAAGAAATTTATAAATAGGAGAAGACAGTTGACCCACCAGGACTGAGCAATTTTTAACTGTAGGCTCAACAATGTGTCAAGGAGTACAGGTAATATTCTGGAAAGTGGCTATTTATTATGTCAGAGACGTGACATTTGAAAACAAAACTAAAGGTTGATGTATCGTGCAGTGTTTGTTACATGGTTATTTGGTCATGAGCACTCGCCCATTTCACGTTTGTCCATTAGGTTATACATGGTCAGTTAACTCACAGCTATCTTAACTATTTATCATGTGCTCCTTTGAAATCAGATCCAAGTTTGCCAATTCATGGTTATTATTTTAGTCAGTGCCTAATATAACACATTCACAGATGATCTGCTGATTAAACCTCCATGCCTCTAATTTAGCTTCTCTACACAACCAAGCTATCTTTTAGAATGTGTACAATGACCCCAGTTTGATCAAATTATGTATAAAAGTATTTTTATAACAGAGAAGATATGTTAATATCAGAGTTGTAGGAGTTTATTTAGTGGTTTTTTTTTTTTAATAATAGGAAAGATTCAGCCATCACGGGCATATTTAGAATCCCAAGGACATTAGAAAAGTATTTATTGTCAGATTCTTTTCACAATATGTCTTTGGAGGTTTCACTTTAACATTGATTAAAAAAAATATTCATTTCCTCATTTCAAATCAATTAGATACTCAGGGTGAGATAAATCTCACATACACCTATGACCTTTTGTAAAAGTTGTTGTTTTGAGAAAATACTACACTATGCTTAATATAAATTTGTGTTGATTATGTTTTTACTATTTTTATGAATGGTAAGCTTAGTTTCTGAAATTAAACTTTCCATTTGCAATTTAAAAGCAAAAAAAGATAAACACAGATTTGGGGTAGTTTGAAGTACTGTTTCAGGCTGTTGCTGGCCTGGTTTCTCAGCCTGCCCATTGGTTATTTGAGCTACTCAACCTTTTCTTAAATAAATTGCTTTTGGTCTGGCTCAACTCCTGTAAGTTTTGGTTATATGTATTGAGTCAGGATTTTCCATGGAAAACACATGTACCAAAGGCGGTAGAATACTGTGTAAATTGAATCCAGAGTTTGAATTCCAAACTCAGGAGTCCCAGATTTGAATCTTGGTTCTCCCCGCTCTACTTGTGTGATTTGAGGCAAGTAATGAATCCTCTCTGAATCTCAAGTTCTTCAGCTATCAAGTGGAAAAAACAGCCTGAGAAAATGACTAAGGTAATTAAATAAAATAATATAGCAGCAAGTTAGTCCAAATTAAGATCTTTAAAGCCTTTGTTATTTTTTATTTTTTGTAGTGATGGGAACTGAACCCAGGGGTATTCTACCTCTGAGCTACACCCTCAGCCCTATTTTTTAATTTTTATTTTGAAATAGGATCTCACTAGGTTGATGTCTCAGCCTCCCAAGTACTGGAATTACTGGTGTGTAGCACCATGCCTGGCTGTTAAAGCCTTTAAACATAGAATCTTTCTACATTACCTTAAAATTATTTATGGGAAGATAACATTTCCCCCCACACATACTAACGTATAAGCTACTGTATCATCTTCTGTAATCTCAGTAGCATACAACAGCAAGCTTTATCTCTTGCTTACAGGGCTGAAAGCTGACTGTGGCCTGGCTGGGCTTGTCTGGCCTGGGCTCAGGCTCTGGAATGCTGCGTAGCTCTCATTCTGGGGTTGCTAGAGGGCCAGTGGCACCTGAGGGTAGGCTTTTTGTATAGTGGAAGATAAGAGAGCAATGACCTTACCAGGCCATTGAAAGCCTACTCAGATATGGTGTACTTAGTTCAGTTCATGTTCTATTGACCAGGCCCAACACAGATGGCATAGAGAAGGATCCTCCTTACACAAAGTAGGTACAGGGAAAATTGGGTATCACTGGACAAGAATACAATCTACCACAACTACTGATAGGTATAGATAAGATCTTTATTTTTCCATTTCACAGTCTAAAACATACTTGATGCAAATTAAGTGTTTGAAGGGTGTTTGCTGAATGGAGTCACACATTTCAAGGTCATAGATAGAGACAATAGCTCTAAAAGAGTATTACAAAACACTAATCCTTCCAGGTAATTAAAAAAAAAAAAGCGGGAGGGGGGTGCTGAGACCCATAAGGTTCTGTAGCATATGCAAGTTCTCAGCTATTCTAATGACTATCTTTGTTTATGACTGAATACTAGGTAATATAGGTAATATAATTTCAGTTTTTCACCAAACCTGGAGTATGGGTAAGAGTGGAAATCTTTCATTCAGAAATGCACAGTCAAAAATATTACTCACCAACTGCTATGTGCATGTATGTCACTATCACTGAACTGTATCATAATGTGGAACTATAAGACTATAATGCACTAGTATATAAAAGTATAAAAACGTTAAATAGAGTATGATGCTGAAAAATCTGGAGCCCTATATTAAATCCTCTTCTTACCATTAACTATGAATAAGTAGTCTCCAACTAAAAGCTGTTGACAACGAGTTGAAAAAGAGATGGTTTCACATATGTAGCTGAATAAATACAAATCTACCTCCACTTAAAGGCTTAGGAGCATATAATTTTTTCCATTTAAGATGATAGTGCATGACTTACTGGAAACTGTCATGTTTTCATTTCTACTTTTTCTTTTTATTGGCATGACCCACTGAAACACATTTTGTTGGTTTTCTTAAGAGTACTCTTGCTAGCTATTCTATTCATACTATCAGTTGAATTTCAGATAACTCATTTACTCTAAAAATTTAAAGTTACCGAGAATGATCAATAAGCATGGCTATTCAGTTCCGACTCCTAAATCTGAGAAAAAATATACTTTTTTGTTACATATAGGATTTTAGCCCATCAGCAAAGAATAAAGCAGAGAGTATGATAGATTAATGAAAACAGTTTAGCTAGGATGCAAAACACGTCTGGCTAATCTCTAATATTCACATCTTTGATGCTTTGCTGAAGGTTATAACAAAAAGATTATTAATAAAAGAAATTTCCCTCTGTGTCTCTCAAAATAAGAGCTTTAAAATGCAAGATGATTTATTACACCAAAGCAGAGGTTAGACGCACACACATACATATAAATATATATATATACACATATATATACAAATATGATAGCTCTATTTTCCTGTTTTCAAATATTTGACTTTCATTATTATGTTACTATTAGTAAAATGAATATTCAAATATTGTTATGCTAAAAAAATTCTTGAAGCCAGGAGTAGAGACACATACCTGTAATCCCAGTACTTGGAGACTGAAACAGGAAAATTGCAAGTTTGTAGCCAGCCTCAGCAATTTAGCAAAACCCTCCACCGCTTAGTGAAACCCTGTTTCAAAATAAAAATAAAATAAAATGGGGCTGGGGGCATATTTCAGAGATAGAATGACTCTGGGTTCAATTCCCACTACCATACACACACACACACACACACACACACACACACACACACACACTTGCCTTCTTTATGGCAGAAGAATCAACATAGAGAGTCAGCTAGTATTTTATATGGCACAAGTGGATGAACAGGGTACTCATATTTGATCCACATAAAATTAGAGAATAATATTTGACTAACATTTTTATTATCAGTTCTTAACTGATATAAGTCATTATAGCATGGATTTAAACTCTGACTCCAGATATAAGTTTATTTTTTACCTCTAGAGGTAAATTGTCTCATTGATTTTGTCCATGAAATGTAATGATACATTGCTTTTATTTATCTTGAATTTTCCTTTTTAAGCTTAAAATTATAATCATGAAGTTAGTCCTTATCAAACAAGTCTATTTGTCCTATTTTCTTCTAAAGCAAGAATTTTGTTTAGCTGATATGAATAGATATTCAACTATAGCTGCATAAATATACAAGGGCTTCTTTCTCGCACAAAAGAGCAGCCTAACTCAGGACTGGTTTAGGGACTTCCTAGTGTTTCCAGTCCCCTTCAAAAACTCTTAGATAGATGCAGCCTAGCCCAGTGAATCACTTATGACTCACTTGTCTGATACATCAGATATTACTCTAAGGGGTATGACTAAGTTGTTTCTACCTAAAGATGATTTTGGACACTCTCTACCTGCACATACTTCAGAAATATATTTATCAGATCAATGCTTCCACCAAGAATAATTAGAATAGCTGATGTAATTTCAAAAACATCTGTGCTAAAGCATTAAAGAGGATAGGAAATACCAAGATCCCAGAGAGAAGCTAAGTGTAGAAATGAGCCCAGCATTTGACCTAGCTTTGCAAATAGGGACCTTTGTTGATTTATAAGCAATGACCTTCTTTGTTGTTGACCCAACAACAAAGACAAGGAACAAATATCACAGGAATTGTTAGGCTAGCCTTGCCACCAAAGACTAATCCAAATAATCTCTACCTTGAAAGGGGTTAAGATTTATCACTACCTTAAGTGCCTTTCAGAAGAGAAATAAACCCTCCTAATATGTACATATATGTTTGTATCACTTTGAATTTCACTATGATGTTTAACAACATTGTACCAATGAAAGTATATCATGTATGTACATATATGTGTGTGTGTGTAGTTGTTTCCCCACTCATTTTAGAAGGCCATCATAATCTTGATACCCCAACTGAAATGAAAACATTACAAAAAATAGAGAGAAAACTATAGGCCAACCTTTCTTAAAACCACAAAATGTCTAAACAAAAACACAAAACTACTCCTAAACAACAAACAAGATCTGTTATAGAAAAAAAAAAAAAAAAAAAGGATAAAACACAAACACAAAACCAAATCGGTTTACTTCAAGTTTCCAAGTTTGGTATAGTATTTTAAAAAATCAATCAATGACATTCACTACATTATCAGAATAAAAAGGAGAGATGATTGTAGCCTATGAACAAAATGTGTTTGATAGAATTCAATAACTAATGAATTTTTGAAAACCTCTACAAATTAATCTACAAATATTGAATTTACAACTGAAAATATACTTTGCAAAAAAGTTCAAGGCCCAGGTGTCTGTACTGGTGAGTTTTATTATATTTTTGAGGAATAAATAATGTTATTATATAAACTCTTTCGGGAAAGTAAAAGAGAAGGCAACATTTCCCAATTCTTTTTATGATGTCAGAATTATTATAATAACAAAATGAAAATGTTTGTTGCAATAAAATAAAACCACAGACACCAGTGAAAATATGTACCAAAATAATTTATTTTGTCATCCAGGATTGTATATTGACTGATTTGTTCATTCACTTATTAGGCAAGCAAAAACCAGATCCCTATTTTGTGCCAAACGTGAGACTAGAACCTAGATGTGTGTATTACCATGAATATACTGTCTCTTCTTTCACAGAGCTTATAATGTTGCAAGAAGATAGATAAGAAAAAATGATGAGAAAACTAAATAAAATGTGTGCGGGCAGTGGAGCACTGTGAATAGGAGAGCGAGTTCTGGAATTAGGTATTTAGGTTTGATACCAGAGTGGCACCAGGCTTCCTAACTGTGCCATGATGGTGCTATAGCTTGGATGTGGTTTTTCCTGCAAAGGTATTGTGTTGGAAGTTTGATCCCCAGTGTGGGGATAGCAAGAGGTGGCAAGACCTTTAAGAGGTGGAAACCAGAGGAAGTTTTGCAAGGCTGGCCCCTCTTTGCACTCTGACTTCCTGCCTTGTGATGTCATCTCTTCTTTTTTTATTTTTTATTTTTTGGTGTGTGTGTGTGTGTGTGTGTGTGTGTGTGTGTGTGTGTGTGTACTCACGCACAAGCTGGAGATTGAACCCAGGGGCTTTCTACCTGAGTTACACTCCCATTCCTTCTCATCGCTATTTTTTTTTTTTTTTTTTTTTTTTTTTTTTTTTTTTTTTTTTTTTTTTTTGGAAATGGTCTTACTATGTTGCTGAGAGCTTCGCCAAGTTGCTAAGGCTGACTTCCAACTTGCCATGCTCCTGTCTCAGCCTCCCAGGAACTGGGATTACAAGTGTGTACCACCACATCTGACTGTGATCTTTTCTTGACATGGTCCTTCCATTGTAATGGAATCCACCATGAGATGATATGGCCAGGTGGTGGGGATCTTTCTAGACCTAGTGTTGGACTTCAGCTCCAAAACCGAGCTAAATAAATCTCTTTTCTATATAGGTACGCAGCCTCAGATATTTCATTATAGTAACAGAAAATGAACTAATATAGTGGGCAAGATTTTAATCTCATCAAGCCTCAAATTCTTCATTCACAAGGAAAAAATAAATTTAGTCATCATGAGAATCAGATGTACCACAAAATTATAACTTTTTTTCTGTGAGTTCTTCTTATTCTTTTCTTCCATCCCAAAGATCAAAGAAGAAAATTTAAACTTTTCCATAAAGGTGGTCCAACATAACTATTCAGTCAACATTTAAATTCCTTATCAATACTATTTTTGCTGTTACATGTTTTCTATTCTATTTTTCCTTTTCAAGATTTATCTAAGTAACTATGGAGGTGTTTGGGGTAGGGCCTCTGACCTACAGATTGTCTTTTTTCACCATTCTGGCTGCCATTGTGATGTGCTTTGCCCTACAGAGTTACTAAACATCCTCCACTAGTAGTAATCTGAAACCAGTCTTGCCATCTGGTCTTTTAAGGTTTTATAGTAACACTCACTGTGAAACCCATATTCCCTGTCATAACATCTAGTCAAAGCCTCTTCTGTTTTATCAGTTTTCTCAACATTTTCCTGTCACCCCATCTGGTCATACAGAGCTTGTGGATACCACAAATAAGTTGGGAAAACTACCCCAGATCTAGCCACTTGCTCCAACATTGCTTCTTTACTGCTCCAAGTCATGTTGTTTACTATGCCTTCTGAATTCAACTTTCTTCTACAAGTTCTATAATCTCAGCCCAGGAAATCATAGTACAAGGCCCAATATGCTTATATTCCTCCAAATTTACCTGGACATGTTTTGGTTTCTCACAAAGTTTCAACTCTGAGAGAGTAAAGCCAAGATCCAGGGGTGTACCGGAGCCAGCTCATAATAGCTCATAAAAGTTGACTGTTTTGGGTATTTTTGTCTGCCAGTTGTTAAACATAGACACTATTTCACATTAAACTATATAAACTTCCATTTAAATTAATTATAGATTTTTAAAAAGATAGTAAATACTCCCATCATATTCTAGTAATTTTAACATATCCTTACAGAATTTATTAGAATTTTATGAACAAAATAGACTTTAAAATTATCTATGCCCGAGCCGGGCTTGGTGGCACATGCTTGTAATCCCACCATTCGGGAGTCTGAGACCGGAGGATCCGGGTTCGCGCCCAGCCTCAGTTACCTAGTGAGGCACTCCGCAACTTAGTGAGACTCGGTTTCAAAATAAAGAATAAAAAATGGGGCTGGGGGTATAGCTTGGAGGTAGAATGCCCCTGAGTTCAACCCCTAGTACTGCAAAAAACAAAACAAAACAAAACAAAATTATCTATGCCCAACAAGGTTATTGTGCATGTTTTATGTGCATCAAAACGGTAGCTTAAAATTATCCGTGATGTGAGAATTTATACCACAGAAACTAGCAAATAATGTAAGTATTAAACTTTTGATGGCATACCGCTACTCTCCCCCTTTTTGCCCATCATTTCCTTGAACTCTTTGTCTCTTCCCCTTCTATTCTTTCCAGGAGGCGAAGGGTTTTATTACTTCTGCATTACATGTGAAAATATCTCTCCTTATATCCTTCTCTATATTTGGGTCAAAAAGAGAGCAGTAATGCCATTTTTAATGTGTCAATAAAGAAGGGCAACAGAGGACCTAGACTTCAAAAAATATTATGCCGGATGTGGTGGTGCATGCTTGTAATCCCAGCATTTGGGAGGCTGAAACCTGAGGATCCGAGTTTGTGGCCAGCCTCAGCTACTTAGTGAGGCATTCTCCAACTCAGTGAGACCCTGTTTCAAAATAAAGAATAAAAAATAGGGCTAGGGGTGCATCTTGAAGGTAGAATGCCCCTGAGTTCAATCCCCAGTACAGAAAAAAAATATTATACTTATTTAATATTAACTTGCTTTCCAAACCTCAATTTCATAGTAAATAGAAGAACAAATCTTAACCAATACTCCAAATTGTCCCAAACTCCATATTAATAGAGTTCCATGAGTGAGGATTTAAGTAGTGATAAATTGTCTATCTTAAATTCTGAGCAATTCACAATTGCAAATGTGCCTCCATATTTTACCACCTTGGCATTCTTGGTTCCTCAGAACTTTCTTAATTTCTCATGGTAATAAAGCTGAATTGATTTAATTAGCAATTGGTGAACATGAGTAATTGTGTTCCCTTAGCATTGTTAGCAGCTGGAATCACCTGAGTATAGCAATCTCAAAGCAGAGAGTTTTCTGCTTTTCTGTTTCAACAAATGGTACAGAGGCAGTAGGTGATTGCTCCATTAGTCACTAATAATCATTTATAAAATTGGAGAAACCACAGACTAATGAATGTTTCAGCTTTTTCCAGCTCCTACATTCAGTACTGGTCCAATTAAGCTCTAGACTAAATCTCTATTTTCGCACCCTGTTGATTAAATGGCCACTTTGCCAGATAGAGTTTAAAAGAACAAACGTGTGGGAAATATATTTATTGCCAAATCCTCTGAGGAAATTATTTCAGTTCTCCAAGTTATTCAACTTGTTTTAAGAAAAGTAAACTTAAAATAACAAAGTTTCTCTTTCTGAAAAATGTTAGGATCCCACCTCCCAGCATTATAGCAGAGTAGAATTTCTATTATTAAGACAAGGAATCTAATTGGGAAGGTATTAATATTGATGCCTTGCAATTATGTCATACTTCCTACTTTCTTCTTCAAAAGAAATAACGTGAAGTTTATTTGGGAAAATCAATTCCTATGGAAAATCATTCTGCAGATGATACCATATAACTAGTTTTGCAAATTCCAGCTACCAAATCTTGATTCTAATGATTAACCAAAGTCCGCCCATTATGTATGGCATACTGGAAGGTTTTCATTTTAATTTCAGTAATGTATTCTCAAAACAGAAATATTAGTGGAAATCATTGAGTCAATATATGATACTAATAATGCCACCATATGCTTATCATGACAAAAAGAATCATATAAATATTTAATGTTATACATGGATGATGTTCTATGATCTGACAATAATCCAACAAACAGAAGAAATGATGTGATCTCATCTGGGTTTTCCTGTTTGTCTCACAATATTCTTCTAACATGGGATATCTCTGTTTTCTTCTCAGCCCTTATTAATAATTGCAGTTCTTTTTCTCATGTGTACTTAGAAGTAATTGTTGTTACATTTTATTTATTTATTTTTTTAGCATGGATTTTTATACATTTCTTGGGTACAACAGGGTCAATTACACATTTTTGTTGGGTACAAGCTAGTACAGGTAAAGACATCCATGCACATATTTCTCATTAACTCTTCCCCAGTTCCCACCCACCCTCCCCCTATCTCCTGGTCAGTTTAGTGATTGACTTTGGTTTGTTACATTTTTAACAGACTTTTTTACTCCTTCCAAAGTGCTCCAAAAATGTTAATTGCCTACTTTGCTCTAATAAGAATAGCTGCATTTTGTTTTAACTCTATGGTGATACTTTTTCACTTAGTTGCTCCATGGTAGTCTGTGATACAGGCATTCTATTCGATATTCTGTTCTATAAATTCCTGAGATTAAAATTAAAACATTTGCATATTACTGTACCTGATACCGGTGATGGGTAGATTTGGATTAAGCATCAGAGTCAAGGTTTTGGTGGCCAGAACTTGCAAAACTAGTCACAAAATATCATCAACAGAATGCTTTCCATCTATGACAGGAAAGGAAACACTTATACCTTTCAGAAACCCAAGGAAAACATGGATTTCATATCCAGTTTTTCAAACCATCCATGAAGCAACAACTGGAGTCACAGTGGAACCAGTCACATTGTTTAACCAATCCATGTCCAATCTCTTTTATACCACAAGCTCCTTGCAGATCTGTGGTCTCATTTATTTTTGAAAATGACCAGAAAAGGTAATTAGAGTAGTTATTATTTTCCTATTTTATAGTTGAGGAAACTATTCAAAATGTTAATTGGCATTTCTAAAGGCAAATAATTATGTCATACTTTGATAACTGGGCTGGTTTTAGAAGCAAATCTTCATATGGATAAATGTTTATGATATGTTATCCAATATATTTTTAAAATACAGAAACTATAAAATTTCACATGAAATTGTATGTCTAATTGAATTTTAATTGAATATATATGTATATATATATATATGTGTGTGTGTGTGAAATAGTGTTACTAAAACACATTTTATAGGTGTCAAATATCTGCTGTGCCTTAGGCTGCAACACAGTGGTACAAATAATTTGAAGAAAGAGATAAATTCTAATAAAATAAGCACAGCTGTGTGTAGTGGCAGATACCTTTAATCCCAGGACTTGGGAGGCTGAGACAGGAGGATCACAAGCTCAAGGCCAGCATCAGCAACTTAGAGAGACCCTCAGCAACTTAGCTAGAGCCTGTTTCAAAATATCCACTACCACAAAAAAAAAAAAAAGGCTAAAGCCTAGGAGCATGGGAAGCCACCAGATACAGGCAATCTTCACAGACACTAAAATTCAGCTTTAATCATTTCAATCACTTAGCACATCAAAGTGAACTGTCAATACTATAACTACATGCCAGGAAACAAAGTTATCTAGAGAAAAAGTATTTCCCTAGAAACATATGTAATTTTTCACGTACAATATCCAGCATTTGATTTTAAAAATTCCAGACAAGGCATTATGCAAAATTAAATGTCAAATGAGGGGAAAGGTATTGAAACAGAATCATGAGTAGTCCATATATTGGAATATTTAGACATGGACTTAAAAATAAGTCTGATTAATATGCTAAAAAATATAGTATGTAAGCCAGGATTGGTGTCTCACATTGTAATCCTAGCACTCAGGAGGCTGAGACAGGAGGATCTGAAGTTTGAGGCCAATCTTAGCAACTTAGTGATGCCCTGTTTCAAAATAAAAAGGGCTAGGGGCGTAGCTCAGAGATAGAATGCTCCTGGGTTCAATTCTCAATATAAATATCATATAAATCCGTATGTATCAGGAGGGTTAGGGATGTAGTTCAGTGGTAGAGCCCTTGAATAGTATTGAGTGGTATGCATGAGGATCTGGATTTGATCCCCAGCACCACAAAAATAAACAAATGTGTCAATATGAAGTATTTTGCCAAAATATCAGAATTTATGAAAAATATTCATACTAAGAACATAGTTATTAAGAATAAAATGGATGGTTTTAGCAATATATTAGTTTATATTTTATACATATTATGATTATAAAAGACAGGGAGAAAACAAAAATGTTGGGGTTTTGTATTTGTCTGAAGTTAAGCTGTTATCATCTTAGATATGTAGATTAATATAATAACAATTTGTTTTCTGTGAGTCTCATGAAAACCACAAAACAAAACCTATAGTATATAAAAAAGTGATAAAGAAAGCCAGGCATGGTGACACACACCCATAATCCAAGCTATTTGGAGGCTGAGGCAGGAGGATTGCAAATTTGATGCCAGCCTGTGCAATTTAGAAAGACCCTGTCTCAAAATAAAATAAAAAGGGCTGAGATGTAGCTCAGCGTTAGATCCTTGCCTAGCATATGTGAAGAATTGGGTTCAATCCCCAGTACAAGAAATTAATTAATTAATTGATTAATTAATTGGAAAGGAATCAAAGTATACTATTACAAAAATTCACAAAGAAAAACATCAAGAGAAAAGAATAAAACAAAGAAATTACAAGCCCATCAGAAAAAATAAAATCCCAATAGAAACAGCAATAAAGAGTCTACCATCAAAGAAAAGTCCAGGACCAGATGGTTTTCCAAGTGAATTTCATAAAACATTTTTAGAAGAGCTAATCCCAATACTCCTCAAGCTATTCCGTGAAATAGAAAGAAACGGGACCCTTCCAAACACATTCTATGAAGCCAACATCACACTAATACCAAAACCAAATAAAGACAGCTCAAGAAAAGAAA
>PVLC010016461.1:0-35779 GCA_004027655.1 Graphiurus murinus | reverse complement strand
TGTATTGATCTTCCTTTGAGCTGCTTGTGCTTTTGGGGTCTTGTAGAGAAAGTTTTTACCTGTGCCTATGTGTTCAAGTGTTGGTCCTATGCCCTCTTCAAGTAGCTGCAAGGTCTCTGGTCTGCCTAAGTGGATTTTAATCTTTTCATAGATCTTTAGAAATTCTTTAAACTTCTTTAAGTTAAAAATCAAATACATCAATAGTTTTGATTGGAAACCCTCATGAAAAAGTAATGGCTTTATGAATAAAAAGTGACTTTAACTTTTAATTAAAATACTTAGCTCAATTTTATTTATGTATTTTTACTGGAAAGTGGCTAAATATACTAACAAATAACAAAAGATATCTTCTGTCAAAATCACAATGATACACTCTATTTAAAAACTTATGTGAAAAGGATCAGAGGGAACTACCTGACATAATAGTCTATATTTCCAAATGAGTAAGATTTCATAACTGATTACATTGATCCTTCAATTTTTGAAGTCTGAATCACATGTAATTTTAAGGTTTGCGTCACAAATAATGACCTTTCTGTCATCTGGCAGAAGAAGCCTGGTTATTTTTAGCAGTTTCAAATATCAAGAGCTTCATGGTTTTCTTTTCAAGTTCAAATGACAATAACATACTTTAAAAAAAAAAGAAAGAAAAAAATATTCAGCTCATACGTTTGTACAACAGCATAGTAAGGTGCCCCTTCTTCATCTTTTTCAATGGTTAGCATTAAAAAATATCTACCTTAAGTCAGTTGTTTAAATGTGTCTTTGACACTCTGCCAGGTGTACTAAGCAGTCTATTTTGAGTATCCTGACATCAATTTTATGTCATTCCAGTAAAAGTTCCTTCTCTCAAATCACAAAAAGCTCAGAAAATGAAGAGGTTTTACGCACAGACGTAAGGGAATGGGCTCTGTGTGTGGCTCCTTGCCCTCTGTTAGCTTTCTCCATTGGAGTGGCCATCTTTCCTGGCAACCCTGAGGACTTGTCTCCTTTTCTGGTTATGAGTTTGTTTCCATTAACTTTCCATGGATATAGATTTCTAGTAGGTGGTTAGCCTACTGTTACTTAGATCTTTTCTTAATTACTGTGCTTTCAGCAAAATTTATTTTTTACTCAAGAGGGATTATTGATTGAATAATCTGTGCTAGAAATTCCCTCTTGGAACAAAAAGTTTAATAGTTAATTATTTTCTATGGGTTTCATTATTTTATTACTTGTGTTTGTTTTTCCCTGTATGTTTCTGGGACAAAGCATCACACAATTTTAGGGACAAATGCCTGGTTTTGAATCCTGCTTTCCAACTATTTGTTCTGGGACTCACTCAGTTATAAAGTAGAGACAGTAATAATATTTAGGTTATTATAAGGTATAAACAAAAAGAGCAACAGCAAAAAACTCTTCAGAGTTTTGCCTTGAGTAAGTCACCCAAAAGAACTAATCTCTGTGATCATAATGATTATAATAATTATAGTAAATGTTAACTAGTTTTTCTGAGAATTCTCAGACCATGCTGGATAAAACACTGAGCATTAGGCTCTGGGATGAACATTAGGTTCCTAGTGATTCAAGCAGAATCCTGTACTACTTGTTCCTTCCTGCAGTCACTGGTGGGTGGCATTGGGTGGTGATAGGAGAAATGCAAAGTCAAGCTGACCAGAGATCTCAGCCTTCCTGCCAGGGAGGTTTTCATATCAGTGTTCAAATAAAAACTTGCCATGCATTTATTTATTTATTTATTTCTCTCTCTCTCTCTTTCTTTCTTCCTTTTTCTCTTTCTTTTCTTCCTTCCTTTCTTCTTTTTCTTTCTTTTGTACTGGGGATAGAGCCCAGGATGATTCAACCTCTGAGCTACATCCTTAGCCCTATTTTATTCATTTTTGAAAAAGCATCTGACTAAGTTGCCCAAGTGGGCCTTGATCCTGCAATCCTCCTATCTCAGCCTCTCAAATACTGGGATTACAGGCCTGTGACACTACACTCTACTAACTGTTTGTGAAATTTGAAGACTGGACCAAGGAAGACCCAGATGCTGTACTTTATCTAGTCTAAGATGTTATTAATTGTTTTATGTAACACCAAGACAGAGAGAAAGAACACTGACAAACTATGACCAAATACTAACACCATCCATCTATTATATGGCCCCTTTTTATTTCAAAGATGTCAAAATGTCAAAAAATGTTTTCCAACAAATGAAGAGTAATTACTAATAAATATTAGAATAGTTAACATGTATTAAAGGATATTTATGTTTAAATTTTTCACTTTATATTTTTGAGCAGTTTGAGGATATGAATTAAGTCTTATAAATTTTATAAGCTTCTAAACAGCATGTTTGGTACATATGAAGGCCCGATAATTTGTTGACTCAATTAATTAATTGATTGAAAAACAAGTAAACCTAGAATATATCCAGCAGGCAAAATTTAACACTGCTATGCTCGGGAGCAGCTGCCTTTCTAAGGCAAGCTTGGATAACAGGTGCTTGATCAGGCCAATTTGCATCAGAAGCCCTTGCTCTTCTTGCTTGCCAACAGCTTTTCATCACACCCATGAGAAGTCTTTTCACTACTTTTGGTATTGGGTAAGGCCTTAGTTGACCTTTTCATCAACGTAGTCTTGGTTCATCTCTGCTCAAAGATTTTCAGTATCCAACAGAAAATTAAAGATAAAGAAAGTTCTTGGTGATTTTATTTATTTGCCTTATATCTTTTCACTTATAACATTATAGAGATTAAGAGAGTTTTAGATACCTTCCAGTCTAACTTCTTCCTTTTACTAAGGGAAAAAGTCGCAAAACAAAACAAAAAGCTCAAATCCTGTCAAAATTTCCTGTTTGAGCCAGATATGGTGGCACATACCTGTAATCCCAGTACTTGAGAGGCTGAGACAGGAGGATCAGAGATTCAAAGCCAGTCTCAGCAACTTAGTGAGTGCCTCAGCAACTTAGTGAGCCCCTCTTTAAAAAAAATAAAAAATAAAATAAAATAGGTTTGAGTGTGTAACTCAGAGGTAGAAGGCTCCTGAGTTCAATTCCCAGTATTAATAAAAAAATTATTTGAATTATTTATATCAGTTAGAGACAGAACTAGAATTGAAACACTAATCTCCGGACTCTGACCACAGCAATCTTTTTCTTCATTTATAAGAGAGGTGTGTGTGTGTGTGTGTGTGTGTGTGTGTGTGTTTCATGGTAGACCCAGAACTCCATCTTCCTAATAGATATTGGCCTTATGACTACCAATTATGATTTTCTTATGACATTGATGAATCGAAGAACAATTTATATGTGGTATTAGCTACCACCTCATTCTTTATCCATTTTTTGTATGAACAGGTAAATTCCATCAATCTTACATATAATATGAAGGATAATATCTTTAGATAGTGACTAGTTTCCAGTGAGCTCTCGCATATTATGTTACTCACCAATTCGACCTTTTATTTGGGCCTCAAAGGCATGCACACATCTACTTCCATTTGGGTATATCTGGAGAATCTCTCTTTATAGTGATTTTGGGCTTAGATGGCAGTTACCAATTCCTTCATAAAGAGAAAAAATAAATTGCAGGAGTAAAGTTTCAGATTTGAATATGAAAGTCTCACAATAAGTCTCTCACATAGGAACTAATAATATTCCAACAGGCAGGTGATAAAATAAGAATCTTCTTTGATTGCCATGGTAAGATGTCTGATTTACATATGTAATTTTTGGATGTAAAAACATTTGGATAATAACTACTTAGCAAGGGAACACTTTTACTTCCTATCAATTATAGCTCTAGCCCTAAACTCAAGTTTGTATGCATCACATAATTCTTCATGAAAACAAATTGTGTGTATGTGTGTGTGTGTGTGTGTGTGTGTGTGTGTGTGTGTGTGTGTGTGTTACTAGGTTTTAACCCACCAGGGGCAGTTTACCTCTGAGCTACACACCCACACCCAGCTCTATTTTTTTTTTAACTAAATCTCACTAAGTTGCTGAGGCTGACTTCAAACCTGCAATCCTCCTGTCTTAGCCTCCTACATACTAGGATTACAGGCAGACACCACTGCACCAAGCTACAAAAACAGATCTTAAATGAAACCAGGTCATGAGAACCTTAAAGGTCTTGAAAAGTTATTAATACAGGGAGTCTTCTCTTATTTGATTCTTGTCCAGTGGATTTCGACAATTGAAGTCCAAGGACTAATGAAAAGTACAGAAATATGAAAGTTTATTTGTAAGCCAAACAAAAATAGCTTTCCCTTCACAGGGGGAAAGGGGCCACTGAAAAAGAGTAATCGTTGACATTCTGGGGAGGTGAGCTTTAAACCATATTGGGTTTCTTCACCTGCTCTCTTTCACTGATCAGAATTGGGTCTTGGGGATGCAATGTCTTCTGACCACTTTTAATCCTTAATTTGAATCTCTATTCCAAAGGTCAGTAGGCCCTTCTGGCACCACCTGTCTGCTCCCTCATCCTTTTCTCTTTGATCACTTTTGGGACTGAATCTTTTTATTAACTCACATTGTTATCCCTGCATTTATTAACGTTCCCTATTTCTAGTCTTTAAATAAATCACCTCTTTTAACCCTTCCTGTTCTCAGGTCCAATGCCTTGCCTCCTTATGTGCCCTGAAAAAGGTTTTCATTGGCAAGAGCCTTGCTAAAATAAGTTAAATTTCACAAAAACAAAACAAAACAAAACAAAACATTTTTAATCATTGTGACAAAGAATTCACAAGAGTGGACAATAAAGAAAATGAGCTGCTGATAGTATTTGAGTAAATGATCTAAATAAATAGGTACTACTAGCCCTTTGCCCAAGTGTCTCATTTGTATTTACCCTTTCTTATTCCTTTCTACCTTTTGAAAATTTTGTTATTAGTTGCTTATAAACCCCTTCACTATCATATCTATAAGCTGTAAAACAGTCAAAATTAGAACTCATTAACATAGATCTGTTATTGGCACTGATCAGTTTATTCTTAAAATTTAATATAGTAAGTAACTCTGGAAATAGAAGAATATTTAGCATAAGATAATACTAATACTAGAAGCACGCAACAAAATGTGATCAACAATGGCTTGAAGCCACTACAGAACATCCAATGCAGATAGAAACTGGCCCTTGAAAGAAGAAAACACAGGAGGTGAGCCCCATGTAAAAAAAACGCTTTGACCTGGACATACTCATCATTTCATACCCCATAGAGAATAGATTTGAGTAGAAACTGGGAATTGTATTTGACTGAGGATTAAGAGGTCAGAACTCAAGGCTTGCCAGGTTAGACCGAACTGGAGCAGAAAAAATCATGGAAAGTAGAGAACTAAGAGGGAGATCCCCAAATTTGCATACAAAAAATTTCTCATATCCTTGGCTGATTTCTGAAATTCTGTGAGTAAGACAATTCTCCAAGGAGCCAAACCAAAATTAGCTAGAATGCTAAAAAGAGTTAATCAGCTATTTCAGCAGCTGAACAGTGTTAGGGTTCATTCCTATATCCCAGTACTTAGGAGGCTGAGACAGGAGGATCACAGGTAACTTAGCAAAGACTTCAACAACTTAGTGAGACCTGTTTCAAAATTAGAAATTAAAAATAAGGCTGCAGATGTAGATTGAAGATAGGATGCTCCTGGATTCAGTCCCCAGTATCACACCACAAAGAAATAAGAAAGATAAATTACTCCAACTGCTTTTTATTTTCTCTTGGGGGTTGCTTTATGTTTTATGTATTTCCATATATGTTTTAGAATCAGTTTCTACTAAAAAAAATAAGCCTGCCAGGTCTTTAATTGGCATTGTTCTTAATTTAGAGAAACATTTAGAAAAAATTGAGATACTAACAAAGCATTTTTTTGTGTGTGTGTGGTACTGGGGATGGAACTCAGGGGCATTCTACTTCTGAGCTACACCCCCAGCCCTATTTTTTATTCTTTATTTTGAAACAGGGTCTCACTAAGTTGTGGTGGACCTCACTAAGTAGCTGAGGCTGGCTGTGAACCCAGATCCTCAGGTCTCAGCCTCCCAAGTACTGGGATTACAAGTGTGCGCTACCATGCCCGGCTACAAAGCATACTTTGATTCATAAACATTATATATCTTTCCACCTCTCTGGATCTTCTTTCGTTTATTTCTTTCACCAAATATTATATATACAAGTTATATATTGTTGTGCTGGGGATTGGACCCAGAGGCACTTACCTCTTTGCTACACCCCCAGTCCTATTTTATTTTTTATTATAAACAAGGTCTCACTAACTTGCTGAGGATCTTGCTAAGTTACTGAGGCTGCCTTCAAACCTGTGATCTTCCTGTCTCAGCTTCTCAAGTATTCGGATTCCAGGAGTGCACCACCACTCCTGAACATAAAGATTATATTTTTTAAATATAGATAATGTCATTTAAAATCCATAGTTATTTCTTTTTTAATATATTATGTTGATGTTATTTAAAATTTTAATTTCTACATATTTTAGCATCTAGAATTATGATTAATTTTTGTATGTTGACCTTGTATTTTGTAACTTTATTAAGTTCACCTATTAAGGACAGTTAGCATTTTTTGTAGATATCCAATAATTTCCTAAATACTTCATAATTACATTGTAAGTAAATATATAGTCAAACAATATATTGTTGAATAAAAGTAGTTAGAATGGAAATCCTTGCCTTATTCTCAATAATAGTAGTTAGGTTTTCATCAGTAAGCCTGATGGTAAGCCATAGATTTTTCCTGTGTATCCTTTATCAGTTTGAGAAAATGAGAAAATAAATACCTTTTCCCAGTTTGCTGAAGTTCATTATTTGTGCCTTGCATTTCATGAATAATCCTCTCTTAGTACACGAGATACACACAAAATATCTTATATATAATGTATATTTAATATCTATATATAATATTTTATATGATATAATTTTATTTTATTGTAATATCTTTGGGAGAAGAGCAAGGAAAAACTTATAGACAAGAAATATTCTCCCAGGGCCTGCTTCTAGTGACTTACTTCCTCCAAGTAGTTCATTGCCTCCTAAAGTTTCCAACACCTCCCCCAAATTATTAATCTACTGATAAAGACAGAGTCCTTATGATCCAACCCCTTCTCAGAGTCCTACCTCTGATTATTGATGCACTGAGACCAAATCATCAATACATGATTATTTGGGGACATGTCATATTCAAATCATTATAATAACCCTACTTAATTTGTGAGAAAAACATCAGAAACATATGAATTGGTGGGTATACAAAAAATTCTTGACAAGTATTTCTCAAAATTCTGCAAATCATCAGAAATAAACTCTAAGAAACTGCCCAAAGCCCCCCCCCATCAAATCAGTTACTAGATATGCAAAATGTAAATCAGGAAAACTGAACTTTAAGAAGATATGATAACTAAATATAATGTCATCCTGAAACAGGGAAAAGCAAAGAAATATTATTAAAATTTGGTCTTTAGTTAAAAATAATTATTAATGTTGACTCATTAATTTTTAAAAATTACAATATTAAAGTAAAATGTTAATAATAGAGTTGTATGTTAAATACATGAAAATTATCTATATTATCCTTTCAACTTTATGTAAATTAAAACTTCTGCAATAAAGCATTTGCTTTTAAAACATAAGGCAATGCCAACATTCTCACTATTTTTAGTAAAATAGTTATTTTCGATATGTTGAGTTATTTATGTTAATATGTAATAATTTCACTATTATACTTTTCACAAATCAATAAGTATATTTGAATCAACATAGATTAAAGAATATTTATAGCTGTATGTGACAGTACATATCTGTAGTCCCAACACTTGAGAGACTGGCACAGGAGGATCAGAGATTTGAAGCCAGTCTCAGCATTCAATTTAGTGAGACCCTCAGAAAATTGATGAGATCCCATTTCAAAATAAAAAATAAAAAAGGGTTGGAGCTATAACTCAGAAATTCAGAGATAGAATGCCTTTGGGTTCAATCCTTAGTAACACACACATACACACACACACACACACACACACACACAGTATTTATTTTGCCTTCTTGTGTCAGCAGATTGAGATTCATCATTTGTTTTATGCAGCTATATTGCCAGTGAAATGGGAGTGTCTCCTCTTATAGGGTTCTTGTCCGGTGGATTTAAATGAATGAAGTCCAAAGACTAGCAAAGGGTTTAGAAATATGAAAGATTATTTTAAGTCAGGGAAAGATAGAATATAAAAACAGCTCCTCCACATGGGACAGGGGAGCATGGGGAGATGGGAAAAAGCACTGAAGCTCTTGGAGGTGGGCTTTTAAACCTTACTGAGGTTCCCCATCTGCTCCTTTATGATTGGTCAGAACGTCAGAATTGGGTTTGGGGGAACCAGTGTCTCTTGCCCAATTCCAGTCCTAAATCTGAATTGTTATCTGGTGGGCTGGCGGCCCAGATCGCCTGGCGCCCAAGGCCTCTCACCTTGCTCACCTCCTTCCACCTCACAGAAGGCGATGCAGTTGGCCTTCTTAATCCCTTCTGTTCCCAGGTCCTCTGCCTTGCTTCACCAGTGTCTGATATCTTAGTAAAATTCCATAATACATTTTCTGATGATATTTTGAAAGAAGAGTAAGTCTGAAACCTTTTGCTTGGATAGCAAAACTTACCTTCGAGAAGCAATGAAGTTTGAAGCAGTGATCCTAAGGTAGAGAAAAGGGAAGGGTCAGCCAGTACAAACCAGGTGCTCAACCAGGTAAGAATCTGCTCTTGCCTCGAGGAGAGCCACAGCAGAACACACTGGCTTGAATTCGATTATTGTCTGCATGTAGATTAATAAGATAAATTGGATAAGAACCAAGAAAAGCGACAGGATGGAGAAAGAAAAAAAAATACTAGTAGTTTTGGTTTTGCGATCAAGTAATTTATAGAAGGTGGGAGGATTTTGAAAATACTGTTAAGAAAAGCCTGAAAATATTGAAGATAATATGAATGAAAGGCTAAGAGAATGCTTATGATGAAATAGTAAAAGAAAATATTATTAGTACTAGCAGGAAAGAGCACTCTGATATGTGGAAGTTGAGATTTGGGAATCCTTTTTCTCCAGTAAAATGGAAAGAAGAAAACGTACCCAATCAACTCAATAATCTAGATAATGAGAAATCTCAGAAGAATATTGAAAGTGGCATTTTCTTTAATCTTGTTAATTATGATTAAAACTCAGGAGAAGAGCGATGAACTATGTAACAAATTGTTAAATATGAAGGGACTGGGAGTTTCTGAGTTCAAAAATAAGATCATTTCATATTCTCAGCCACTCAGTAACAATTGATCTTCAAATGGTTTCAGAGCAAAGGTTATGTCCAGAATTAGACTACAAAATCCCTTGTTAAGTCATCAGAAATTTCTAAGGCATACCTCATAAAAACTTCCAGACATATAAAAGCCCTTCTAAAATGGTTCACTAGACCTCACAAATTCTCTGTATTAAATAACAAGGCATTTACAGATTCTAGAGTGTTGGTATGAAGCAATTACACCGAAAGCCCAAGATATAGAAGGGCTTTCTGGATGCTGTTTCTTTTCTAATGTACTGAAATATAAGTTATAGATAGAACAATATTTTAAGTAATCATTTAAATTTGAATTGAATGGAACAGAGGGAGTAAGAAATAAAATTAAATTTTTGCATTTCAAAATTCCATAGGAATTAAGGATGCTGAGAAAATTACTCAGTTGTAAAGACCAACTACTCTAGGTTAAAAAGGAAAAATGATCAAAATAGTAACAAGAATCCAGAGGTCAGAGAAAAGAACTTTGGAAAATAATCTCCATGAAGTAGGACTGGACCATATTGAAGAAAGTAGGGACATGTACCCAGCTGGATTTTAGAATTGTTATGAACCAAAGTCTATTGTGTGCCTTTCATCTATTTCCTGATGGGAATGGACATTTAATAGTAGTCATTTAATTCTTCTCACATCATTGGATACAGGGCATATGATGGGAAAATTAACTTGTCTCTTTAAGTTATAGTTATATCTGATTTATATGATACAACCTTAGACTTTCAATTGATGCTATAATGGAATAAATTTGAAATTTAGAGAGACTTGAGATTTTAGAGAGGTGTGACCCTATTTTACATGTGGGAGGGATATAAATTCAAAAAGTAGAGTGTGCATTTTTTCAGAGCTAGCCCTGTTTCCTGTCCATGTGCTCTTCTTACAACCCAACACTGAGACTACTCTCATCCCATGGTAGGAACCTGAGTAGGACTTGGTCACCACCCAGTTGAGTATCACAAAAATCGCCTATGTAACATCTGAGGTTAGGCCATTAAAAGATAAGGCACTTGCTCTCCTAAGATGCTTTTTCTTGGAACTCAGATGCTGTACTGTGAGGAAGCCCAAGCAGAGCCCACCAGGAAAAGAGCCCAGACCCCAGGTTACAGCTTTGGATGGCTTCCAAATCATCAGCCTGTACTAGCTTTTTAGACACTTAGGAGTAAGTCATCTTAGAAGTAGGTAATCTAGTCCACTGTTGAGCTACCCCATCTGATGTCGCGTGGATCAAAAACAAGCCATCTCCTGCTATTCACTACAGATTCATGAGCAAAACACAAATTTGTGACTCTAGGATGCTAAGTTTTTAGTGGTTTGCTAGGCAGCAATGGGTATCTTGAACAGAAACATTTCCAGAATCTTTGCAAAATCAGATGCAATATAAATAAGAAATAAACAAGAGACATAATAAATAAAAATAAAATACTTGATTAGCAGTACCCTCCTGGAATCAGCAACCTCTCTGTCAATTTAGTCAGAATTTTTTAAGTAACTAGAAGATACCTTTTGTGTTTATTTGTTTTTAATATCTTTATATATATATAATATATATATATATATATATATATATATATAGCATTTATTGTGTTTCCACAAGCAAAATGGTGGAAAAAAGGCTATGACTCTTTGAGTCTCGTCTTTCAGAACTGCTTATTTGAACTCATTCTAGCAAGAAGAAACCCATGTTTTTAAAGTAAAATACCACCCAATAAAGTAGTTTCATGTCTTATTTTCTTCAAAGCAAATGAAAAGAGACTAGAGGAAAGTTGCTGAAGCTAACTTGGAACTTAAGATCCTCCTGTCTCAACCTCCCTAGTACTGGGATTACAGGCATGTGACATGATGCCTGGCACAATTCTGCATTTAATTTAATTAATTAATTAATTAATTAATTTTTCTGGGGGTTGAAATCTGGGGTGTTCTACCTCTGAGCTATACCCCCAGTCCTATTTTATTTTTTATTTTAAAAGAGGGTCACACTAAGTTGCTGAGGCTAGCTGCAAACCTATGATCCTCCTGTCTCAGCCTCTCAAGTACTGGGATTACAGGCATGCACCACCACACCTGGCTCAATTTTGTATTTTAAAATTATATCTTTTTTATGATTTTGCCTTTCTGTCCCTCAGTTACTGCACATGCTTCAAGGACAGAAATTACATTTGAAGTACTTGGATATACCTGCTCTCCTCTAAGACAGAAATTTACTCTTGTTTAGTTACTCCATAAATACTTGTCAATTATAAATGAGAAAATCATAAATGTTTTTCAGCACACAAAATATTAGCATATTTGTTATATTAGCATATAATACTGATATTTTTGTTGTAAGAGATTTTGCAAAGAATGGTTCATATTAGAGTAAGGTTTAATTTTATAACCATTCTCCAATGATTTTATTATTTCTTATATATTTATTTTCAAATTTGTTTGCTTTCGTGAGGTAATAACTAAAATATGTGAAAATTATTTATTTATTTATTTTTGTGGTACTGGGGATTGAACCAGGGGTGCTTTGCTACTGAATTACACCCCAAGCTTTTTTATTTTTTATTTTTTTCATTTCGAGAGTGTCTCAGTAAGTACCTGAAGGACTCACCATATTGCCCAGGCAGGCCTCAAACTTGAAATCTTTCTGTCCTAGCCTCCCAAGAACTGGGATTATAGTTGCACACCACTGCACCCAACTCATTTATGCTTTTTAAAATGTCTCAATGTTCACATAAGCATGCACTACTTTGCTTTGCAAAATAGCAAACATTCCTTAATAACCAGCATATCAACAGATTGTTGCTCTTGCTTTGAGTATGCCACCTTAACTGAATTTTTTACAATGAAGATAAAAAGATAATCTTTGAGAATTACTTTTACAGTTTGAATAAATGCCATTTTGATGTGTTAATACTCACACAAACTGTTGACAGTTTTTTCTTCCAAGACCATTGCTTCTTATGAAAACAGCGTCTCCTTCTGTTTGGAAATCATGTTTTCCATCTGCTCTAGCCCTAGCTTTCTGATCTAATATTTGGATAGCTATGAACTAATTTGGAATTATCAATGACCTTTCTCAGGGAAGGTATTGATTTCTAAATGGATTTCTTATTTCTAAATGCCGGAAGTGTAGGAATTTCTCTATCATGGTCCAATATTAATCATATGGCCATGTCAGGACAAAACTAAGGCAGAAGAAAGTGGACATAAGAGAGTAAGAAGAGAGTCCTGGACACATTTGAATTCCTGGTTTCTACTTCCCCAAGATGAGCTTTTCCCTACTCTTGCAATATTTTAATAAAGTGAATGATGAATTACCTTATTAATTGCTTGAGTTACTTTAAATGATTTTATTGTTGGAATAGAGAGAGTTAAACCAACCCCTAGAGGGCATTTGCCTTGGATATTTTGGCTTTAACTATAGCAAATATAACCAAAACTATGAATAAATTATTACATTTTTCCAGCCAAGTATAAATAACCACTTGCAAAAAAAATGCAAATTGATAATTTGGGTTTTCTTTGTTTTTCATTCTACTGGTATAAAAAATAGTGTAAACCAAAAAGAGGTCAATTTTCACATCAGGCAAAATGGATTAAAGACAGTAGTAATTTAACAAAGATAAAAAAAAATCGTAGGTTTTTTTGTAAAATACTAAATAGACATTTTTAATCATGGTATATGCACAATAGTACAAATTAAAAGTGTGAGTCTGTCATCATGAATTATATATACTTATTTCTCACTTCTTTCAAATGTTGTATCATTTTAGATGACTTTCTCCTGTGGTATTTTAAGTGCAGACAATAGCAAAGGTCATGGTCATTTGTGTTCAACAGATAGTTCTGTTCTACCCTCTCTCAGAGTAAGAGAATTCATGCTGGTTATTAATTCAGGTGGCCTGGCTAAAATCCATCTTTGGTAATTACATTTCTGTCTATGTAGAAATTGATAATGTAGTTTCAGTGAGAGAACTTATTCATCTTTGTCATCGATCAAAAAAAAAAGGACAGAGACACAAAATCAACAAACATATTATGCTCTGAGTAAAGAAGAAAAAAAGGTTCATTTTGCTCCAGAGTTGAAGCCTTCGAAGACTAAAATAACATTTATTCTACAACACTATCCAGTGAACTTCAAGTATTTTTTTCATGCTATGGAACTTACTGTTCAGTAATTTATATGAAAGAGTTTTAGAAAGTCAACGTTAATTCTACTCTCTTTTATCCACTTACTTTTGTACTCTCAATCCCTTTTCAACTTTTTCTTTCTTTTGGAAGCCTTGAGTAGTTCACTTCTCACATGATAAGCTAAATTAGAACTCCCTTTAAGATCACTCTGAAACACCTCCATTACACCATTTTCTGTAAAATCCTAGTTCCTGTTTGACCATGATGAGGCCATTGAGATAAAATTCTCTGTATTTTTATTTTTTAGTGTCCCTAAAGCCTGGCACCATATCTTACACATGGTATATACAAGTATGTACTAAATATTTATTGAACATATAAATATAAAATCAATATCATTTCAAATTTTAAATGGGAGCCAACATCTCAAAAAAACTCTGGTACCATATAATAAACATCGAGTGATTAAGAATTGGTGTCCAGGAAATTTAAAAAAAAAATGAAAATGGAGAATCTGAAGATTTCTGATGAGTGCCTCGTGTCCTAAAAAGATATCATTTTGTCAAATGATGAGCCTAGGTCATAGTTTTAGTTAAACTGGTGTGCATGCTTTCATCAGAACCATGGAGGTTACTTTGAATTGGAAGAAGATGCGTCTTTGAAGGAAAAGAAATTGACAGGTTACTAAAGCCTATTTTAGTAGACTGGGGTTACAGATGATAGTTCTTGTTCCATGGGAAGCAAGAAATCAGGTGGTTGATGAGATAACAGAATGAGGTCAAGTCAGTATCTAGCCTCATAGTTCCAGCCAACGTGAGGGGCAGGATTTCTTAGCGATTACACAATATCAGATATATCATCTCGTTATATCCTTCAAAGCAATACAGTTAACCAGTCCTCTATTGGTAGATGCATTAGTCAATTTCATGTTACTATTATTAATACCCAAGTCAGGCTAGTTTTATAAAGAAAAGAGGTTTATTCAACTCTCAATTTTGGAGGCTGAAAATTCACAACTGGGCAATCCTATTGATTCAGCCTCTGGAGATGTCTTAATGGCATCATAGTATGAGCATGTACCAGAGTGAGAGATACCATCACAAAATACAAAGCCAACGAGTCTGGGGTCCTACGGTTCTTTCCGGAAGCCATTCCCCCAGTGACCCCAGGAAATCACTTTCGGCTCCACTCCTTAAAAGCCCAGGACCTCTCATGTTACCTCACTGAGGACCAAGCCCAACAAATATGCCCTCGGGAGACACACACCAACCATATCCAACCACAAGAAAACACATTGAGACTATCTGTTTATTGTTTTATTGTGGCAGTGAGAATTTCATGTACTCTTCATTTCAAATGTGTAGAAGTTTGTTTTAAATTCCTAGAGGAAAATTTATGTGAGTGCATTCAGTTTGTATTCATATACATATATACATATATATGTTCACATGCCTTTATTAATCTATACTATATTTTTTACATGATACATGAAAAATGGTATACTTTAATCTGCTTTTTTCTTATTGGGAATGATGTTTGTATAATTTCATGTATTTAAAAGCTAATTCTATTTCCTTTATGATGTACTATCTATTTATATCTATTGTTGATTTTTCTGTTTGATGCTTGACTTTTCTCTATTAACATGAAAGTACTCTATATTTATTAGGGAAATTAACCATTTGATGTGAGCTTAAATGTTTGTTCTCAGTTTACTGTTTTTTAAAACTAAGTAATTGAACTACTAGTTATTGAAACATCTTTTTAAAATTTCATGTAAACAAGTGTACAATATTCTCTCTTTTAGCATTAACTTTTTGTACATAACTTGGAAAAGCTTTTACAATAAAAAATAATTTTTTAAAAGTCTTCTTGGATTTAAATTCTACCTTCTCCTTTTAATGCTATGTGACTTGGGCAAGTCATTTAACTTCTGCACCTGTTACTCTCTCTGGGAAATGAGGTAATAATAACCTAATAACCTAATTTTTAGAGTTGTTATAAGGACAAAATGAGGTAACAATTATGCTATAGTTAGTGTAGTACAGCATATACTAAAAAGCTGATAACAAAACCATTAAAAATAACATTTTTTGTTATTAAATGAGATCAGTGCTGAAATGATCCTTTTTTCCCAAAGGAACACATTTTTTTGTTCTTATTCTTGTATTGGTAAGTGGAGACAGTATTGAACCAATAAATCTTGTTACTCCTGTCATTAAAATCCTTACTAAGCATGAACAAAGTCAAAACTAAAATGAAGCTACTTAGAAGTACACATCTAAAGTAAATGTTGCCCATAACTAAGTTTGCTATTGTAAACAAGTGTGCCTGGAATCAAACTCCTGATGGATGCCAAGCCTTTCCAGATTCTGCTGAAAATATCTG
The DNA here is from genome assembly GCA_004027655.1 of Graphiurus murinus. Lineage (NCBI taxonomy): Eukaryota > Metazoa > Chordata > Mammalia > Rodentia > Gliridae > Graphiurus > Graphiurus murinus. The sequence continues at coordinate 19,979 of PVLC010016461.1, read as the reverse complement.
TTGTCTGTGCAGCTGCTGTGTTGATTTCAGAGAGTAGATGGGTTTATGATTGCCATAGAAACGAGAGGAAGATGCATTTTCCACCAAATACACCTAGCAACTGTCTGGATGTCTGTATATTATATTATCCATGGTTACTCAGGGGATTGCTCAGAACACGAATGTCCCTACCGTTTTGTAAAGCTCTGAACTGTAAACAGAGATTTTGATGGTTTTGTTTCTTTGCAAGCAAAAGAAGGTTCTTTTCACAGCTAAATGTCCCTACCCCTTAAATAGACTGCAAAGCAAATGTCTACATTTGCTATAATAAATGCAGTGATTTAGAACTTCTTGCATTGCTATATTGTCTATGAGAAGACAGTTTGTTTCAAATGAAGTTCTATTATTTATTGAAGATATCAGCATTTCAACACGTATTGCATAAAAATATGTCAGTATCCATTTTTCTGCTTTTAAATGTGCTGAATAAACTGTTCACCAAAGATCACAAAATCACATAGATGAAGCATAATCTATAACCCAGTGCATCATCAGTATCATCATCATTATTGTCATCTTCTAACACACTACTTTTATCTTACGAAGACTTAGCCAAATAAAATTTGTTTAAAATCTTAGGTTAAATTATAATAGATTAATTTTACCTCAATACTTGCTTCATAAATAATCCTCCATTGATGTTCCACAAAGAGAGATTTTTAAATTGAAAAGCAAGAAAAGTTTTATTGTAAAATAATTAAATCATAGGCCCTGTAACTTGAAAGGACTTTAAAAATGAATTGGTGTTCTTTTAATTAGAAAGGATATTTAGTTAGGGTGATGCAGCTAGCTGGGAATAGTGGTCAGTCTAGATTCAAGGGCACTAAACTTATATTCACTCAACAAACATTGACTTAAATCTATGATAAGTCTAGCAAGTTTTATGCCATTTGAAGTGAACATATATATGACATAGCTTTTATCCTAAAGAAATTCACAACACTGTAAAGAAAAGCTTATAATTTTAGAGTCACCTCTCTCTTTTCTCTTCTTCAAGTTGACCCAGGTATTTTATTTTCTAATGAACTAAATTGGTGGTAGAACTTGGATACAGGCAAATTGTTAAGATCATATAAAACCTTTTTCTTCACTAATTGGACAGAAACAAGCCATGATGCTAATCCTGAAATGGGGCTAATATTCCAAGCAAATATTTCAGTCAGAGTTTAACTAGAAAAAAACCTTCAGTAAGCACTCATTCAATAACCATTTATTTAACACCTGACATTCAAACTCGTTTAAACTCTGGTATGATGCTGTAGGAAGAAACAGACAGGATGGAATCCCTCCTGCTAGTGTGTTTTGAGGGGCCTCTGTGGGCTGTGGGGCTAGAAGGCTGCATGAGTTTTGTCCAGGTGCTGTGCCAGGAACTTTCTTTATGGGAGGCTATGGGGCAGAACATAGGCAAGTCTATGGCACGTGTGTGTGTGTGTGTGTGTGTGTGTGTGTGTGTGTGTGTGTGTGTGTTTTGTTTGTTTGTTTTGCAGTACTGGGAATTGAACTCAGGCGCATTTTACCTCTGAGCTACACCCCTAGCCCTACTTTTTATTCTTTATTTTGAAACAGGGTCTCACTAAGTTGCGGAATACCTCACTAGGTATCTGAGGCTGGTCGAGAACCCAGATCCTCCGGTCTCAGCCTCCCAAATACTGGGATTACAAGGGTGTGCCACCACGCCCGGCTGTGTGTGTGTTTTAAGGTAATGGCTTAATGGCTTTTTTTTTCTTTTTCTTTTTTTTAACAGTACTGGGGATTGAATCCAGGGGCATGCTATCTCCGAGTTACACCCCCAGTCCCATTTTTTATTCTTTATTTTGAAACAGGGCCTCACTAAGTAGCTGAGGCTGGCTGTGAACCCAGATCCTCCTGTCTGAGCCTCCCAAGAACTGGGATTACAAGCATGTGCCACCATTCGTGGCTAGTAATTGCTTTTACTAAGGAAAATAAAACAAACTTTTCCCTTCACTAATGTATCTTAATTTTTTTTAAAAAAAAGAATGGGATATTCAGTACGTGACACATAGGCCACAAGGAAAACCACAATGGTTTTCAGTCATTTTTCAATTAGTGCATTAAAGACATGTGTAATAAACAATATAAAAATTAAACATAACCACACATTAGAATTATAAGACATCCACACAGGGATCCATATGAAAGGAGAAAAATTAGATTACCTTAATAAGAAACCCTACTTATTAAACCCATTTATACCTGCTTTAAAAAGTCATAGAAACATCTTACTTTAATGCTTTCTTGCAAATAAAGGAAAAATAAAATGTGCATAGGTCCACATAAAAAATGAGCCATAGAGGAGCACAATATACATTCACAAGTTTCCTTTCTTGGGGATTTTTTTAGGGAAGGACACATGAGTAAGATTTGATCAGACTTTTAATATTAATTACATTTATATAATTTTGCAGTGTTTTGATAGAAATAAGCCAGTTTTCTGTCAATAATGAAAGCTTATTATACACAGAAGAATAATTTATAAATCTTCAGAGGTAAAAAGATACATTTTAAAACAGAAAATAAAGAAGTTTGCTATAGATTTTATAGAGAAGGTCACAGGAGAAGAAGCTGGACCCACTACCGGAGGCACAGCATTCAGGGCCTTGTGAACTCAAAGACAGTTAGACATATCAGAAGTCAATAAACAGACATTTGAGGTTTCAACCATGTTTTAGCAAATTGCAGGATTTACTTTTTTTAGGGCTGAACAGTATCCACTGTGTACGCCTATCATATATTCTTTATCCATGCATTTGTTGATCGAAACCTAGGTTAATTATATTCTTGGCTTTTATAAATAATGTTACAATGAAATTAGAGTGTAGAGAGTTCTTTTATTCGCTGAGATAATTTCCTTTAGATATAACTCAGTAATGTGATTTCTGGTTCTTACGGTAGTTCTGTTGGTAATTTTTTGAGAAAACTTCATATTTTTTTTCTATAATAGCTATACTAATTTATGTTCCTTCCAGCAGTGTGCAAGGGTTCTGTTTTATCACATTCTCAACAATACTTTTTACATTTTGTCTTTTTTTATAATAGCTGCTAACAAGGATAACCTATACTGGTTTTAATCTGAATTTTCCTGATGATTAGTAATGTTGAATTTTTGTTGTTGGTACTGGGGATTTAATGCAGGGCCATATTACCTCCAAGCTACATTCTTAGTCCTTTTTATTTTTTATTTTGAAACAGTGTCTCACTAAGTTGTTGAGGCTGTCTTTAAACCTGTAATCCTATTATTTCAGCATCCTAAAAACTGAGATTATAGGTAAGTAGCACTGCACCTGACTTGAATATATTTTAATATACTTGCTGTTCATTTGCATGAATTCTTTTGAGAAATGTCTAGTCAGGTCCTTTATTCAATTTTTATCAGGCTATTTATTTTATTAGTATTGAGTTATTTGAATTCCTTATATATTCCAGACATTAACCCTATCTGATATATAGTTTGGAAATATTTTCTACAATTTTATAGATTGGATGTTCACAGTTACTTCCTTTGCAGTACAAAAGCTTTTAATTTTTATATTATCTTATTTGTCTGATTTGCATTATTTTAGCTGTGCTTTTGAGGTCATATCCAAAAATTCATTGCATAGACCAATTACATAAAGAATTTCAATAAGGTTTTCAGCAGATTTCTCAGCAGAAACCTCACAGACCAGGAGAAAGTGGGATGATTATATTAAAGTACCAAAGGAAAAAATATATCATCCATCCAAGAATATTTTACCTAACCACATTGTCCTTCAGAAATGAAAGAAAGATAAAGAATTCTCCAAACAAACAAAGAAGTTCACCACCAGTAGACATGACTTACAGAACGTGATAAGGTGAGTTTTTTTAAGCTAAAAGAAAAGAATAATAATTGTAATATGAAAATATATGAAAGTATAAAACCTACTAATACAAGAAAGTACATAGCTAAATTCAGAATATTTTAATACTGCAATGGAACTTTTTATTTTTTTTATTTTATTTATTTATTTATTTTTAATTTTTTTTAAATTTATTTATTTATTTTTCATCTTTCCCTTATTTGGTGCATTGTAATTACACATCTTTGTTAGGTACAAGCTAGTATAGGTAAAGACATCCATGCACACATTTCTCATTTGACCCTTCCCCAATTCCCACCCCACTCCCTCCTCTTCCCTCCTTCTCAAAGTCAGTTTAGTGATTGACTTTGATGTGTTCATAGAAAGTACATCATGTTCATTAGGGTGTCCTCCCTATCCCCTTTTTAATTAATTAATATCTTCAGTATGAATGTGAAAAGTCAAAACTATTAAAAACAATAATAGCTACAAAAAATTTTAAGTGATATGTATTAAAATGTAAAATTGTGATTTCAAATGCATAAATTATTGGGAGAGGAATAAAACTGTAGAGCTCTTTTATCCAATCAAATTTGCAGAGCTATTAGCTTAAAACAGCTGTTATAACTAAAATATTTAAGTTTCCAACAGAGCATGGTGGCACATGCTTGTACTCCCAATAATTGGGAGGCTGAGACAGGAGGATTGAAGGTTCCCAGCCAGCCTCAGGAATTTAGGCCCTCTTCAACCTAATGGGACCCTGTTTCAAAATAAAAAAGTATAAAATAGAGCTGAGGATGTAGCTCAGAGGTAGAATGCTGTTGGGTTCCAACCCCAGTACATACATACATATATAATATTATCATATATATTTATAGCACTGTAATACATATATATATATATATATATATATTTAAGTTTCATGGTAACCTTTAAGCAAAAATCTATAATAGATATAAAGATAAAAGAGGGAACAAACCATACCACTAGAGAAAATCATTTAATCAGAAGAGAAGAAAGCAAACAAAGATCCTCAAAACAATCAGAAAATAGTTAACAATATGTCAGTAGCAAGTTCTTACCTATGAATAATTACCTTGAATGGAAATTGATTAAATTTTCTAAGTAAAACTATACAATGGCAGGGTGGCTAAAAAAATTTAATACTCAACTATATTCCTCTGTATGGATTCAGCTCAACAAGAATGCAGACATCTTGATTAATGACCACCATAACTGCCCCAGGTAACCCTAGTTGTTTTGTCCTGCATAATTTCCTAGTAAATTATAAATAACAAAACAATTAGAGTGGTATGCAGAGTTTTACAACTGGACTCTGGTTCCAGGAATGTGCTAAACATTTTGAGATTAGATTAAGATAAACTAGGTGTATTTGGGATAAAATGAAGTAACTTTTGTCCTGACCAATATATATGCCACTTCTTTCTCAAATTGTGTAGATCCACTTGGTCTTGCTGCCACTTTTGACCATACTTTTGTCAGTAAGTGTCAATAAGTTTTACCCTGAGAAACCCTAAAGCTGTCTGTCTCTCTTTCTTCAGTTTTATGGCACCTTGGAGCCAATTCTTTTATATTGAGGCCAGGTTGTTCTGGAACAGTTGTCTGCAAGAGACTCACTCACCTTTAATGGACACACATGAAGTAAAAGTAAAGGAATGCTATTTTGTATTTATGCTCGTGAAAAGTAGCTTTTATGAAGCTAAGTATTGCCTTTTATGTAAGTTACTTTTAACTGGAGGAAGCAAACACAAGGATAATATTGAAGCATTAGTTACAGCTTTGTGACCTATAAATTCAGATTTTGCCAAAAATATATACCATTCTTTTACTTTTTATGAATTTTTATCATAAAAATCAGTGACACCTGTAATCTCAGTATACTGGAGGGTGAGACAGGAGAATCACACAGGTTTGAGACCAGTCTCAGCAATGTATCAAGACCCTCAGCAATTTAGTGAGACCCTGTTTCAAAATTTGAAAATAGATTAAGGTTGGCAGAGTAGAGGAACACAGTTTCAACTGGTCCAAGACTTGGAACTCAACCAGCAGGAAGACTACATCTTGGCAAGAGATTTAAAGTGGAACTGGATGCAGCACAAGAGCAAGGGACTGAAAAGAGCTCACTGTGTCTCATCTAGTAAGCAGAAAGTGGAGGTGAGCCCCATCTTGGCAAACTCGCACGGGGGCTGGTGATTGTTGAGACAAGAAGCTCTAAGAGACCACCTCCAGCAAAGAAGAAGCAGAATCCTTTCGAGCCAGTGATTGAAAAATAAATAAAAAATAAACAAATTTTTCTCTCAAATCTCAAAGACCTCAAGACTATGATTCTCCAAACTGCCCAGCCAAACCACCCAGAGAATTTCTGTGACAAAATCGTATCTCAGACCAAGAACAAACAGAAACTTCCTGCAGAGACCTAAATGCCTCCCTTGGACCACTGTGAATCTACAGACCAACCAACCAAATCATCCAGCAAACTCCTGTAGCTGCAGCTGAACTCTTCCCTTTCTGCAGAGACCTAAGCAGCCCTCATTAAGACCATGAGTTTATAAACCATCCCAGTGGGAACCTGCCGGGCTACAGGGACATGTGTGGCAACAAATAGACTTGCGGGATTTGTGAGTTAGCAAATCATCCCTGTGGAAGTGGAGTCCAGGGCTACAGTGTAGTATGGCAGAAACATGAATTAGCAAACAATCCTTAGGGATTCTTGAGTGGGCAGGACCTAGGATCTGTAGTTTGCTGCACCCCTGCAGAGTCTCCAGCAATCACCACAGGACTGCTGTCTGTGGGATGAAATAACTCAGGCAACCATGCTGCAGGCTTGGAAGGCTGTAAACTTGTGCCTGGCAGTACCACAATCACCAAGGCTAGAGGCCAACCAGGTATCACATGATCTCAGCAGTCTAGAGCAGCAGCAGTGTCCTCAGGACTAAATAACTGAGCCATCCAAGCCCCACCGAGGATAAGCCCTACCCTGGCTCAGGATAGTACAAGCTCTTCCTACCAGAGCGTGGTCCCTGAGAGCAGGAAGGCCAGAGACCATCAGGAGTTCGTTGATTGCTACAGGCCGGGAATGAAACATTCTTTCCACCAGCAGAGTTTGTAGTTTGCACTTGGCATACATGTATGCCAGTGACTGACAGGGCTTCACATGATCACAATCAGCAGATCAACAGTGGTGTTTCTGGGTCATCAAAGATCAGCCAGCCAAGCCACATGCTCAGAAGAATAATTTCTGGCCCTTCTGAGCTTAGGTCCAATAGACACAGAGACCAGAGCACACCACTCTGCAGAATTATGAGTTTTCCACCAGCAGAGGACTGGTGATTTTTGTGGGGCATTAAATCTCAACCAGCAGGCTGCAGGCTCTGAATAGAATATAATAGTTTCTGATTCAGCTCAGTTTGAGCCTGGAGAGCATAGTAGTTTGGAGCCAATCAGAGACTCCTGTTTACCTTCACTGACTAAGAACTATATCTTATTAAAGAAATTCTAGGGGACAAACATATATGAGATGGATTTTTTTGAGCCAAATATGTACTCCCAGCATAGGCCTTATTATAAAGAGATAATAAATAGACAGAGGACTCTCTCATAAAGAGGAAAAGGATGCCTCCTTCTCAAGTTCAATTTAATAATTGACTTTGATATGTTTGTGAAAGTACATCATGGGCATTAGAGTGCTTCCCTCCCCCCCCCCTATCACTTTCAGTTAAATCACCTTTTTGTTCATCTAAGGTTTCTACATTTTTGAATGAGTACTGGATAATAGAAGAAATTAATTATTAAAATCAGAAACAAAAAAGGATTCACGAAAAAGGATCCTCTGGGGAAATCCAAAGGATCATCACAAACTATTTTGAAAATGAATACACCAATAGAGAAACCAACAGATTTATATACACATATAATATACCTAAATTGAACCACAAGGATATAGAAAATCTAAACAGACCAATAAGCAAAGAGATAGAAACAACCATAAAAAGACTTTAATCAAAGAAAAGCTCAGGTCCAGAGAGATTCCCAGCTGTATTCTGCAAAATCTTTACAGAAGAACAAAACCAAACACTTCACAAGATATTCTGTGAAATTGAAAGAGATGGAATTCTTGTAATCTCCTTGTATGAGGCCAGTCTCATTTTCATTTTAATATCAAAATCAAGTAAAGATTCCTCAGGAAAAGAATATTACATATATATTTTTTTTAATTTTTTTTTTTTTTTTTGCGGTACTGGGGATTGAAGTCAGGGGCATTCTACCTCTGAGCTATACCCCCAGCCCTATTTTTTATTCTTTATTTTGAAACAGGGTCTCACTAAGTTGCGGAGTGCCTCACTAGGTAGCTGAGGCTGGCCATGAACCCAGATCCTCCAGTTTCAGCCTCCCAAATGCTGGGATTACAAGCGTGCGCCACCAAGCCTGGCCAGGCTAATATATTTGATGAACATAGATGCAAAAATTCTAAACAAAATGCTAGCAATATGCATTCAAAACCATATCAAGAAAATTGTACACCAGGATGGTTTAATTCCAGGGAGGCAAGACTGTTTTAAAATATGCAAATCAATACATGCCATTCACCACATAAATAGAACTAAGGGTAAAAATCACATGATCATCTCAATAGATGCTGAAAATGTATATTACAAGACCCAACACCCATTTATGTTAAAAGCACTGCAGAAAATCTGAATGGAAGAATAGAAGAAACTTACCCCAGCATCATTAAAGCAATATACAATAAATCCAAAGCCAACATCATATTGAATAAGTAAAAACTGTGGAAGACAAGAATACCCACTATCAACACTCCTTTTCATTATACTACTTGATACACTTGCCAAAGCAATAAGACAAGAGAAGGATGTCAAAGAAATTCAAATAGAAAAAGAAGAACTAGCCGGGCGTGGTGGCGCACGCTTGTAATCCCAGCATTCGGGAGGCTGAGACAGGAGGATCCGGGTTCGCGGCCAGCCTCAGCTACCTAGTGAGGCACTCCGCAACTTAGTGAGACTCAGTTTCAAAATAAAGAATAAAAAATAGGGCTGGGGGTATAGCTCGGAGGTAGAATGCCCCTGAGTTCAATCCCCAGTACCGCCAAAAAAAAAAAGAAAAAGAAGAACTAAAATTATCTATATTTGCAGATGAGTTTACTCTGTATTTAAAAGATGAAAACAAACCAAAGCAAAAATAAAACCAAAACTCAGCCAAAAGACTTCTAGAATTGATTAAGAAATCCAGCAAAATAGCAGATACAAAAATTAGTCTAAAAAAATTAGCATCTTTTCTGTATGCCAACTATGAATCCACTGAAAAAGAAATCCAGAAAACAATTATATTCACAATAACTTAAAAAATAAATTAAATACCTAGGAAAAAAATCTATCCAAAGAGGAAAAGAATGTCTACAATAAAGACTATTAAACAATAAAGAAATTAAGATCTTAGAAGAATAAAAGACTTCTCATGCCCTTGGATGGGCAGAGTAAATGTTATCAAAATGGTCTTTCTGCCAAAAGTGCTCTAAAGACTCAATGCAATCCCTATTGAAATACCCATGCCAAATTCTTTGCTCACCTAAGATTTCTCCTTCTTCATCTGGATTCCCTCTTATGTCCCATTTTCTCCATAGCTTCCACATATTAGGGAAAGCATACAATTTTTTACTTTTTGTGACTGACTAATCTCACTTAACATAAGGTTTTACAGTTGTATACATTTCCCTGCAAATAACATGATTTTGTCCTTCTTTATGGTTGAGTAAAATTCCATTGTGTACATATCCTATAGTTTTGTAATGCATTCATCTGTTGATGGGCATCTTGGCTGGTTCCATAGTTTGGCAATTGTAAATTGTGCAGCTATAAATATAGATACACACTCATTGGTCTGATAGTTTGGTTTTTATTCTTTTGGGTAGACACCCAGAAGTGGTATTGCTGGATCATATGGTGGGTTCATTCCCATTTGTCTGAGGATCCTCCATATTGTTTTCCAAAGTGGTTGCACTAATTTGCTATCCCACCAGCAATGTATTAGGGTTCCCACTTTCCCACACCCTCGCCAGCATTTGTTGTTATTTGTCTTCTTCATGATTGCCATTCTAATTGGGGTTAGGTGAAATCTCAGGGTAGTTTTGATTAGCATCTCTCTGATTGCTAATGATGTTGAACATCTCCTCATACATTTATTGGCCATTCATATTTCTTCTTTTGTGAAGTGTCTATTTAGATCCTTTGCCCATTTTTTAATTGGGTTATGGGGGGAGGTGGAACACCCTAATGCACATGATGTACCTTCACGAACATATCAAAGTAAATCACTAAACTGAACTTGAGAAGGAGGGAGGGCGAAGGAGTGGGGTAAGAATTGGGGAAAGGTTAAATGAGAAATGTGTGCATGTACCCAACAAAGATGTATGATTACAATGCACCAATTAAAAAAAATAAATTAAAAAAAGAAATACCAATGTCATTCTTCACAGATCTAGAAAAAAAATGAGTCTTATATTTCAGAAGAAGAAACAAAAGTCTGAGTATAGCCAAAGCAATTCTCACCAATAAGATCAGTGCAAGAGTTATCACAATTCCTTACTTTGAATTATACTACAGAGCTATAGTAATAACAACAGCATGGTATTAGAACAAAAACAGACACATAGACTGTCAGCGGAAATAAGCCTCACAGCTATCTTGAGCCTCAATCTAAATAAGTCCTTGCCATAAAGTTTGTTCTCAGCTCGTGCTGTAAACAGCAAAGGCCATAAACATAAAAGTTACAGATAGCCTCCATTTGCCTCATTTAAGCCCCTGAGAAAAGTTTCTCTAACACAAACAACTGCATACCATAGGTAGCCTCCCCAGAGCAGCTTTGTAGATAAGAAACTTGCCAGACACCAAGACTTGCTAGAGCCTAACCCCCCCCTCCGTTAGGAATGTACCCTTAGAGATAACGGAGAGTGAACCCATTCCTCTGCCTCAGTTTTACAACATTGTATAAATTGAGCTGCAAAAAATAAAGCCTTAGAGTCTGACACTGCACTGCAGGCTCTCCGCGTTTCTTTTCTTTTTCATCCCATTCCGTAGGTGCGTAAAGGTTCCCCTGAAAACCCCCGTTCTCGAGGTCCTTGCGGGCGAGGACAATAGACCAATGGAACAGAAGATACAGAAAAAAATCTACACACTTATAGCCAGTTGATTTTCAACAAAGGTGCCAAACATATACATTAGAGAAAAGACAGCCTTTTCAACAAATGGTGTTAAGAAAACTGGTTTTCCATTTGCAGAAAAAATTGCAATTAAATCTCTACTTCTCACCTTGCACAAGAGTCACTCAAGATGATTCAAAGTCCTAGAAATCAGACCAGATATTTAAAATTACTAGAGGAGGACATAGGTTCAACACTCCATCATATAAGCACAGGTAGAAACTTCCTCAATAAGACTCCAAAGCTCAGTAAATTAAAACAAGGATTAAGAAATGGGATGGCATTAAACTAAAAAATTTCTATTCATCAAAGGAAGCCATCAATAGTCTAAAGAGAGAGCCTACAGAATGGGAGATCTTTGCCAGCTATTCCTCTGATAGAGGACTAATATCTAGAATATACAAAGCATTTAAAAGACAACACTAAAAAGCAAATAACCCAGTCAAGAAACAGACAATTGAACTAAATAAACACTTCACAAAATAAAAAATACAAACGGTCACTAAATACATAAATAACTTTCAACATTGTTAGCAATCAGGGAGATGCAATTCAAAACTACACTGAGTTTCCATCTAACACCAAACAGAATGTCAATCATCAAGACAACAATAAATGCTGGTAAGGATGTGTGGAAATAGGAACTTTTATATACTGTTGATGGTATTGCAAATTAGCACAGCTGCTATGGAGAGCTGTGTGGAGATTTCACAGAATATTGGGAATGGATTCACCATATGATCCAGCTATACCACTCCTGGGTATTTTTCCAAAGGGATTGAAATCAGAATATTATAGTAATATATGCATATCCATGTTTATAGCAGCAGCATTCACAATAGCTAAATTAAGGTATCAACCTAGATATCTATCAACAGATGAATGGATTACAAAATTATGAGATATACACACCATGGAATTCTACTCAGCAATCAAGAAGAACAAAATTTTGTCATTTTCAGGAAAATGAATGGACCTGGAGAACATTATGTTAAGTGAGATTTTTCAGCCACAGAAAGTGAATAGTCATATGTTTTCTCTCATATATAGAAGCTAGGGAGTAATCAGGATACCAGAGAGACTTCAGATCATGGAGAAAAAATCTGAAATGGAGCCAGGAGGGTGGTTTAGGGGAAGAAGGAATAAAGAATTAATGAAAGAATCACTCCATTGATAGTATGTACATATGTGAGAATACCAATGACAGTCTCAGTATCCTGTATGAGGAACAGCGGGGTGAGGGAGTGGAGGACGGAGCTGAGGGAAAACTCACCAAGTACAGTGTGCATATATGTCCCTATCACTATCATCTACATTATTATGTGAAACTATAATGCACTAATAAAAGCAAATAAATAAATAAACAAACAAAAATAGGGCTGGGGTTTGGCTCAGTGGTAGAATGTTCCATGGTTCAATTCCCAGTACCAGGAAAAAAAAATGAAATCACTATATTAAACAAATGAAAATTTGACACTGGTTACTTTAACACAATGTTATTATAGATTTAACCAAGTCCTACAGATATCCTGAAGTTTATGGAAAGTTAGCAAAATCTAAATATCTGAACCAGAGAACTTCCCTAGGCAACCACTGCTATATTTGTATCTAGAAACTGAATGATAGTTTTGCATATTCCTTATCAGCTACATGGCTGATGCTTAAGATGGTATCTGGTGATTATAAATAACATTTTCTGTATTTAGTATAAACATATGGTGGTCTGCCTAAAAGCTGATCACCACAGATATTACCCATCCTTCCCCTACAGCCTCACCATAGTCCTATATGTTTTGCCAGTGATCATCTTAAGGATAGATAGAGAGATGCTGTTTTAAAATGAAGCTCTTTGTGGTTGACGAAAATTGCATTTTGTGTATATATCCAATTACTCTAAATCTTCTTTGATTGTTATTGGAAGTTACACTACATGGGAATATTATGTTTTAGAAATAGTTCATTAGATCCTGACAAGGTTGTTAAGAAGAAATACTTATGGTTATTTCTTAGTTAACACTTTCCCAGCAGAAGATCCCTGGTAGCTAGAATATGCTTATTAGACAGTATTAGAAATAGTATCGTACTGAATGAAGATCTGTGTCCTATATTGCAGGAAGCATGAGTCAGTGAGATGCTTTCCCATATGGCCTGACAATAATCATTCTGCAATGTAGTAGGTTATCAGCAAGTGAGACTGTGGAAGGAAAAAAAGAAAGGAGTGAAGAAGCTACTGGTAGTTTTTACTTAGAAATCAGAGGAAAAAGCATTTTGTGTGTGTTATTGGCTTTATGTCAAAGCTTAAAGATAGAGTGATTATATTTTACTGTAAAATGAAGTCCTTTCCAGAATTCTAGCTTTTATCAAAAGAGAAAAAGAACTATAAAATATCAATTTATTATCCTACATGAAAACCGTGATAAATTTCTGAAATCCAGAAAACAATGTTGTTGTTCTTCTTGAATCTACTTCTTGTAGATTCAGGGTGACATATGGAGTATACAATGACAAGCATCCTAAATAAAAGATAGCCATTGTACAAGAAAATTAGTGTGATGCAAGAGAAACACCAAGGCTCTGAAGCTGGTCTTCTCTCTTTGGAATAAGGCCCCTTTGTCAATATGGTACTGGTTAGCCAGGTGTCGTGGCATATGCCTGTACCAAGCACTTGGAAGGCAGAGACAGGAGGATCACAGATTCAAGACCAGTCTCAGCAACTTAGTGAGACCCTTAGTAACTTAGTGAGATCCTGTTTCAAAATAAAAAATAATATAAGGCTGGAAGTCTGCTCAGGGGTAAAACACCCTTGGATTATCCAGCACCATGCCCCCAGTGTTGGTTATGCCTAATTAAACACAGGCAAACATTATATGTGCAACAAGATAATTGGAATGATGTTATAAGTAATATTAAAGTGCTATCTTTTATCAAAACTCCAAGATATCAGATTGAAGTAAGCATAATTCAGTTAGTCTAAGTACAGGTCAAAATATAAACTGATGAGAGATAATTAATTGCCCATGACAAACACTTCAGAAGATGTCCAAGTGCATCTGTACTGTATAAAGAAGGCAATAATTCTCCTTTTTTCCAATATCTGTCTTAATTGCAAACTGTCTAGTATAATTTTATTATTTTTTCAATATTTATGCAACATTAAGAGAATGCAATTTACTTCATTGTGCATATTCTGCATATTAAATTCATTAATGCATATTACTAGTGAGTTGAAAAGCCTAATACATCATAGCTGCAGTCCTGGTTGAGATGTTAACTACTTAGTGATGTTTGATTTTATTAGTTTAATAGAAACAATAATGATACTCAAAAGAATGATCTTGAAGGAGATATTTTCCACAATAACACCAAGTTCATGCCAATTAAAACTGTATAAAAACCTTGAAAAATCTCTTATAAGAAAGCAGAAGCATACAATTAATGAACTGTAAACTTCAGAGTATATTAAAACAGTCTGGAGAAAGGAGGTGAAGATTTCAAAAACTTGGTCTTGAGTTACAATGTACATTGATAAAGATAAAATATTTCAATATTAAATAAAAGAAGAAAATCATGTCATTTGCTGGGAAATGGATGGAACTGGGAAACATTATGTTAAGTGAGATTAGTCAGTCACAAAAAGTAAAAAATTGAATGCCCTCCCTAATATGTGGAAGTTAGGGAGAAAGTGGAGCATAAGAGGGACTCCAGATGAAGAAGGAGAAACCTTAGACGGCGACTTAACTGAAGGTGACTTAACTGATGTTGATGGTGGGGGGACACCCTAATGTACATGATGTATGTTCAAAAACATATCAAAGTCAATCACTAAACTGAACTTGAGAAGGAGGGAAGGGAAGGGAACGGGGTGGGAATTGGGGAAGTGTTAACTGAAACCTTTGTTTATGCATGCCTTCACCAGTCTGCACCTCACAAAGATGTATGATTACAATAAAATAAATAAATAAATAATAAATGTTTTAACTTTAAATTTATATAATATAAAAATTAAAATGTGTGAACAATCTGAACTGGCATATTCTATACAACACATTTAGAATTCAAATAATATTTAACTATGTAGAAGGCTTTTGTCACTTAGACATCACATTAGCAAAATGATTAACCTCTCCAATCACATATTACCCTTATATCATGTGTTTCTTGAATTAATAAACTAAAAAAAAAACATAATACACTTTGTTCATGATTCTGCCAAAAATACTTAACCTGATTATATTAGTAAGGAAATGATTAGATAATACAAATAGCACAATAGGTAGCTTACAGTCTTTGAAATTTCAGCCATGAATCATGAACAACTTTTAAAAAGTGAAATGCTACTAGATACAATAGGGAGGGAGAGAAGGAGAGGAGAGGGAGGAGAGGAGTGGAGAGGAGAGGAGAGAGAGAGAGAGAGAGAGAGAGAGAGGCAAACGTGACAAAATATTAAAATATCTTTAGTAAAAGGTGTATGTATGCTAGTACACACATCTTGGAAATTTACAGGAAGTTTGAAGTTTCTCAGAATTAAAACTTTTGAAAGAAATAACATATTATGGTTTATCTGATTCATGAATTCAACAAATATTTATGGCATAAAAGAGCTGATAATGAGAAGGTGGCCTGAACTACAGGAAGAGCAAGGAGAATGATACGTGAGTCTGGGATGCCATGTTCAAGTTCAAGTGGACTAGCTGAGAGTGTGGTCAGTTGAGGGTTTCTGGGAATCAGATTGCTCATTTCTGACCTAAGAAGTTGGACCATGATGAGTTCAGCAGTCACAAATAATTCAGAATCAACAATTCATAGAGTCAGAATGATAGGAAAGAGACATTCTCCAATGGAGGATTTAAAAGTAATCAGAATACCACAGAGGCTACAGGGTGCTGCCTCCCTGTTGAGAAAGGCCACAGTCCAGGCCTTCGGAGGACTGTTCCATTCCTAATCTATCAGTCAACTTTGACATTTCTATTTCCCATTATGATACCCCCAAAGAAAGTAAACACTGAAGTTGGAAGATCACCAGCTTCATTAACTATTGCTCTAGTATATGGTAGAGTACTTGGTACTGATAGAACTTCTACAGAAAGGTAATATTGGGAAAATGAACAAATTATTTCATGATTTACATACACTATCATCTTTACATGGAGAAGCAATACTTTTTTTTTTTTGCCTTGAGAAAGCAGATCAATTGTACATTTGCACAAAAGGAAGAAAAGCTATGTTTCTGTGAAAGATATTGAAGCAATCTTCAAAAAATTCACTCTAGGAAATATATTACATATAGCATGACCTAGATCCTACAGACTATAGATGAATTATTAGTTTAGAAGTCTTCATTGCAAACTATGGATCCTTATTTCTTATATTTATTTCATTCAGTTTTTGAAAAATGTGAAGACTGGTTGTCATATGATTTTTTCCTTCTGTTAATAGAACCCAGAGGTATTCTACCTCTTAGCTACACCTCCAGCCAATTTTATTTTGAAGCAGAATCTTGCTAAGTTGCTGAAGTCATTGCTAAGTTTCTGAGGTTGGCTTTGAATATGCAACCCTCCTTTCTCAGTCTTCTAAGTACCTTGGATTACAGGGATGTGCCAGCATGCCTGGCTATCTTAAGACATTCTGAAATGCTGCAACTATCAAAAGAAAATGAAGACATAGATCTGGAAAAAAACTGAGATGCTGATTTACTTAAAATCATCACAAAAATCAATCCAATACTGTTAATCCCACATGAAAGGCATCTCAATGCATATGAAGTAAAGTCCAAGAATCTTTCCTGAGACTTGAAGTCCTGCCAGTCTGTCTTACATTTTATATAAAGTATATGTTATAATTCTTGCCAAATATCATGCACCCAACACTGTGAATTCATTATACTGTTAGTATATCTGGACAAATACTGTCAAATACTGTTCCCTCTCATACTGGTGACTCCAAATTCCCTTACCCTCTTCTTCAGGGAGGCTCTAATTATATGATCTCAGTGAAAATTTCCCCTAGGAGGCACTATAGTGCAGTGTTTAAGAGGTTAGTTTGAACAACAACAACAACAAAAAACCCCAAAAAACCTCAGTGTGTGAGCTTCTAAGTCGAGTTTATTATTTAATTCCCCCGAACCCCAGGTTCTTCATTGAAATAAAAGTAGTGTAACAATAGTATTTACAGCACAAAATCATTAGTAAAATTAAGTGAAAGGATGACTATACAGTGTTTTGCACAAGGCCTATTCCATTGCAAATAAAAAGTCTTTGTGATTATCTTCCCACCACTATTTCTGCTGCCTCTGTTTATGATTCCATAATCTTTTTTGTCTTCTTATAACACCTATCACATTCTGCCTATATTGCAGGAAGCTGTCCAGTCCCCATCATTAGATTGTAAATTTCTTAGTAACAGTGATATTATGTTGCTTATGTTTGTTTAGCTACAGAACAAAAAGCAGTGGATTGTTACGATACAGATACTTATTAGATGTTTATTTCGATGACTTAAATTATTTAATTTTAATAAGTATTCTATAGGCACTTATTAAATGTTTATTTAGATGACTTAAATTATTTAATTTTTAATAAGTATTCTATCTTATTTTTATATTCATGCTGAATCTACTGTATTGACACCAAATATTTATTGAAGTTACAACACATTGGCATAAAAGTAAATTAGTGTTTAGACTATCTAATAATTCATATAAATTCTTAATATTGTATGTTGCAGCCCAAGTTACAACAAACTACACCTTTTATTTACTTTCTGGCCTCAGTTTGATTCATCTAATGTCAAAATAGCTATATCTAAATTTTCTTTGAGAAATTCATCCTTTTATCTATTAACCATATATTTTGTTAAAATATAGAAAAAATATTGCCTATCAGGAAAGCCCTGCTTGCCCATAATTTATAGATTCCTATGATTCAGCATAGAGCTTCTTATCAATTGGATTAATTTTATAATACATCCCATATGCTTTTTGCTATGAAAATAAAACCCTGGTGTTCCACAACTGACTCAGTTAAAAATGACGATCAATAGAAAAACCCACACAGAGTCACCTAAGAGTTCAGCTTTGTCATCGAACCATGTTTATTCAGATAAGATACAATTTGAATTTATTTTCCAACAGGATCACTTCTAAATTTTGGAGTTTTCAGAAATAGAAACTTAATGTAGTAAACGTGATAAAGTAGTTGTCTCTGCTTTTACACACTTTCATTTTTCTGACAAAAGTTCATGAGACACATAATCTCACCCCCATATATTTTCAATCATATACAATTTTCTTCTCCTCTCACCCATGAGTCCTCTATAATTAGCCAGGATTATCTATCCATATTATTTTCCTGAACAATTCACTTTTTTTTTAACCTCTCTACTTTTGCTCAAGCTGAATCTCTTATCTGAAAGTTCTTTCTTTTTTTCTTTACTTGTTTGATCATATATTATCATGAGTAGACTCTTCTAATGGTCTGATCTTTCTAGGCTTTTCAAACCCACAAAAGCTCATGGCCCAACATTTCTTATTCTGGGCACTTGCTGTATGTATGTATGTATGTATGTATGTATGTATGTATGTATGTATGTATATATTCATTTACTTATTGGTATATTGTAATTATACTACATTACAATGAGATTCCACATGATAAATTCATACATGCACACAACACCTTTTGGTGCATTTTCTTCCACATTCCACACCGTGCCTGTCCTCCCTTTTCTCCATGGACATTAGTGAAATTAGTAGCAATACGTTCATACACAAACATAACATTATTTGGTCTGTTTCCTTCCTCAAATTTCATTTTTTCCCTTTCCTCCCTCCTCCAGTCCTCTTCCACAATTCTACTTATCTCTCTCCTTATATTGATGAAGTCCCCTTTCTTTCCCATTTTCTCTCTAGTTTCCACATATGGCAGAAAACATTTGGCCCTTGACTTTCTGAATTTGGATGATCTCACTTAGCATGAATCTTAGCATAGACCTCTAGCTCCATCCATTTTTCCTGCAAGTCATAAAATTATTGTTCTTCATGGCTGAGTAAAACTCCACAGTGTAGAGGCACCACATTTTTATTCTTCATTAATCTGTTGATGGACACCTAGATTAGTTCCATAACTTGGCTATTGTGAATTGTGCTGTTATGAACTTTTTTATCCATGTGCCATTATAATATACTAAATTTAGTTCTTTTGGAAATATACAAAGGAGTGAGACAGCTGTGTAATATGGAGTTCCAGGAACAAGAAAAGAGTGTCTACTGTTACTGCTTCTATTCAATACAGCACTTGAAATTTTAGCCAGAGAAATTAGATAAGAGGACAGTAAGTGGATACAAACAGGGAAAGATGACATGAAATTGTCTGTTTTCAGATGACAAGATCCTATACTTAGAAGGCACACAAAAAGTTCTAGAGGTGATAAATTCATCAAAGTAGTCAGATACAAAACCAGCTTATCAAAATGCATAGTTTTTATATACACCAATAATGAATCCACTGGGGAAAATCTCAGAAAATTCACAATAGCCTCAAAAATTAGGAATAAATTTAAGGAGGTAAAATACTTTATAGAATGCCTAAGAAAGAAATTGAAAAGTACATTAGAAAATGGAAAGACCTCCCATGTTCTGGATAGGCAGAATAAATATTGTCAAAATGGCCATACTACCAAAAGTGATCTACAAACTCAATGCAATCTCTATCAAAATATTAATGTCATTCTTCACAGAGCCATAAAAAAAATTTCCTAAAATTTATATGGAAGAACAAAAGACCCAGAATAGCTAAAGCAATTCTGAGAAATAAGAACCATGCTGGAGGCATCTGGAGGCATCGTGACACTTGATTTAAAATTATACTACA